>CM053755.1:49503731-49578015 GCA_028658305.1 Pachyuromys duprasi | reverse complement strand
ATCTTTAGTCTGTCCCTCTTCTATTCTGAGCTTCCCTGTTCTACCCCTTCCCCAGCTGGCTGCTCACCCTGTTGTCTTCTTGGACTTTCAGTCACCCTGACTTCCACTGGCTCCCATGGGAATGAGGGCTTTTTGTTATAAGTAATACATGCAGTAAGCAAATCATCGGAACTGACGCCCAGTAGATGTTGTCAAGCCTTTTTTAGCAGTTTGGATGTGAACACCTGGTAGAACAAGTTTGGTCCAATAAAAACAGCCAGATCTTCCCTTTTAAGAGCTCTGAAGACACTGGTTACTTTTATGCAGAGGGGTTGGGAAGGATGCCTTTTGCCCGGGTGATTCAGACTGAGGGATCACCTGGCTGAGGAGGGCGCTTTGCTTTTTAGGTGTTTCCCGCATCGCCGTCCACGTGTCCCTATGATGTGTGGAGAATGCCAGGAAGAGGCAAAGCGGGCGATTTTTGCGGGAAGCTAGACCAGCCTCCCTTGTTACATAGGCTCGTCCTCTGCATTGCATTCGAGCTTCGGTGATTTGCTGTTTGGAGACTGCAGATTTGCATAGAGCCCCAAGCTTCACTAGCGTGTGTGGTTTTTCAGTTCTTTTTTTTTTTTTAATTTTTCTTTCTTTCTTCTTCTTTTATTTATTTTTTAAAAATATTTTTCTTCCGCCCCTCCATCTGCTCCTGCTTTTCCCCTGCTCGCTTTCCCCAGTTCGATCCCCGCTGTCTTCACAAGGGAGCCCTCTTCCCTCTGAACCCTTCGCCGGGCGTCAGGAGGCGGCGGACTTGGAGACTGCCTCTGGAGCAGGCGATGCGCGCCGCTGCTCTGCGCGCTGCCCGGGGGAGGCTGGCGCGAGCCGGAGAGCTGGCCGGGGCTGAATGGAGGGAAGGGGTGCCTCGCGTCCATGGGGTCTGCTTCTCTCCTGAAAGGAGGCTGGACCGGCGAAGTGGCCTCCCCATTCCCCACGCACAATGCTAAATGGATTTACCTAGTGGATTCCCGGTGGATGGCTGTCATGTAGAAGTGAGGACCCTCCGGGAGGAGCTTTAAACAATTTCCCGGCTCCCCACCCCCAAGGCACACACTCTCGCCCGAAACTCTTGGGGAGTATCTGTGGAGAACCTGGAGCCCTGCAAAGCTGGGAGCAGCCACCCTCTCTGCGCTTGCTGTTCTCCCGAGCTGCCTTTCCGGACAAGTGCCCCGCCAGCTGGATTCGCCTCGGCTATGTTTCGGATTGTTTGGGTTGCAGGGCACGGCAGACTACAGGACCCCGAGAAGACTGTCGGAAGGAGGGAGAGGATGGGTGCCCTGGCGCGGTGAGGCCGCCGGCCCCGCAGCCCACCGCAAGCGGCCGGATCCCCGGCTTCCTCTCCTCTTCTTGTGCCCCAAACTTTGCCTCCCGCGGCGGGTGCCCCTTGGCGGGCGCCCCGCCATGTACCAGAGGATGCTCCGGTGCGGCGCCGAGCTGGGTTCGCCCGGGGGCGTTAGTGGCGGCGGCGCAGGGGGGCGCCTGGCCCTGCTCTGGATAGTCCCGCTCACCCTCAGCGGCCTCCTAGGAGTGGCCTGGGGGGCGTCCAGTTTGGGAGCGCACCACATCCACCATTTCCATGGCAGCAGCAAGCATCATTCAGTGCCTATTGCAATCTACAGGTCACCAGCATCCTTACGAGGCGGACACGGTGGGTCTGCAATGCCAAGTTCTTGCGGGTTATCCCCTGGTCCCCCTCTTCAACCCTGCACTTGCTCGCTTCTTGGCCCTTAAGGCTCTAAGAAATGGGAGCCGGAGAAAAGGGAGGTGCATTTAGGTGTGCTTGTGGGGAGCCACTTATCTCTTTGAAGACAATAGAAGGGGATGGGTGAAGGCATCGCGGGTGTCTGTGGTGAGGGGTGGGAGGGGCGTGCCTTGCCGAGGTGCTGGGAGATGTGGGCATCTAATAAAGGACCAGGCTGGGCAGGGCACTTGGCCCCGCTGGAAGGGGGCGTCACTCTCCAGAAGGTCACTCAGTGGCCAGATGGGGCGCCGCACTCCACAGAGGGACTTGAGCTGAGAGAGGAGGGCTCTGCAGAACCTTTTGTCTGCGCTGTGCTGCCCCACCTCCAGACCATCTTCCTCGACCCAGGGCAGTGAGGTTCGAATCTGTGCATCCCTCCGAAGCGCTCCCAGACCGCAGTGACAGGAAAGAGGTCCCGGGACTAGGGCCCACTCAACAGGAGTCCAGTCCCTATTGCCCCACTTGTGTCTTACTTGCAGAAGGCAGCAGTTGAAGGAGCTACCCCCCTGATCCTGGCTAGGAAACTGCACACACACACACACACACACACACACACACACTTGCACACAGGGATTTCAGTCTCTTGGAGATTTGGCCAAGTTATTGTCTAGATAGGATAGGAGCGATCTCAGACTTCACAGACCACCTCCTTAAGGATCTTGTGTGCAGGCTCCTAAATACAGGTGGTCCAGCTTCCTCTGTGCAGTTCTTTCCCATGGAGGGCTTGCATGAACGACAGACTGGCTGGGCTAAGCCAGGAGTTCTACCTGGAGGAAGAGAAACTGGAGCAGAAGGGAAGTGTTCTGTAGTTTTTTAGGAAAGAGCTTAGAGAGGTGACATGCCTTGGTTAGCAGGTTATTTCTCCAGAGGTACGAAGAGTATGAGCTAGGCTCCTCCTATGTTCAAATGAAATCTATACCAGAGTTCCCAAATTGCCAAAAATAAAATAACAAAATCAGTCAGGTTTTTCATTTTTCCCTTTTCAGTGCAAGTGAGGCTTCCTCCACTCCCAGTCTTTGTCTTTGCGGAGTGTAAAATCCACTAGTTCACCCACCAGCTGGAAATTGTGATCACTCTCTTTGGCAGCTCTTCCATATCTTTCTTGCAGAGTCCATTCACCTTAAAGAGTCCGCTCAGCCTTGGATTCTTTGCCCACTCCTGTATATTTCTCCTCCCAGGGGCAGCTGTTAGTACTCTGGTGTTGGCCCCTTCCCCAGGGATAGATTTCCTACCTGGGGATCACTGTGGTTAGGTTTGAAAAGCTATAGAGTGATCTAATGAACAGAGACAGGCCACCCTGGTAACCCTTCGCTGGGAGTGGGGTAGTGATACACTTTACTTTGGGTCCAAAGAATTGATTGTTTAGCTCATTTCCATGGTTCTCCCAGGATTCTTTTAGAGACACCTAGCAAAACCTGAACCAGCTCTTCTCATAAGTCTAGCGGGCAGATACCTGGGAATCAGTACTGAGCTTCAGGTGCTCCTTCCCGACTCTGTCCATGCTGGGGAGCTTATTGCTCCCTTTACTTGGGTGCAGCCACTGCTTTGCCTTGTGCAGAACTATACTAGTCTCCTGGGAGGAAGGAGAGCCAGGGCACAGGAGGGCCAGACAGAGCGTGGGTGGGTGGGAGTGGTGCACCAGATGGGGGTATGTGCGGGTGCGGGGTGGCTAATTGTAGCAGTGGGGTGCTATGAGCTAATAATCTCATATGCATATTAAGTTCTCTGTGGGTCTGACTCTACACGGTCTGAGTGATGAGGCCTCTGAATGGGCACAGTGCCTGAGGAGGGGGCAGAGGACAGCAAGGGTTCCTATAGCCTTTGGACATTTTCCCATTGCAGCTTCTACCCCAAGCAGACGCCGTCTGGTGGTCTTTGCTAGCATTTACTTCCCTCCAGAATACAGTAATTGTCTGTATGTGAATGAAAAATCAGGCTCATCTCTCATTGAAAAGGAGAAAGCATGACGGAGTGGCAAAGATAGCGCATGGGCCACAGTTGGCATTGTTCTTCGGGGTCAGAGAACTTTCTTTCCATCAGTGGTGCGATTTTCATGCTCGCATTTGTTTGTAAATCTCCCTCCATCCCCTTACACTCACCAGTCAGAATTTAAGCTCATAAACAAAATCCTGCTGTGAAGTTTTCACACTTCACCCCTTTCTTCTCTAGGCAAGAGGGAACTAATTCTATACAAAACAATCGGGGAACATTAGGTTGTTAAATCAGCCTCTGAGGGTGGTGCACTCAAAAACTAGGGTGAGGAAGTGCAAAGAGGCCCAGAGCAGGGCACACAGGGCGCTAGCTTAAAAGGAACCTAATAAGAAAGAGGTGATGTTGAATTTGTTGGGTCAATAAGCTCACTGAATATTTAGCTAATTATTAGGACAAAGGGCTCACAGGAAAGAATTACTGAGCTTAATAGATCAGAGTGAAAGGTAAGCACAAAGGTAAATGAAAGTGTGATAAATTTCTACCAGAAAAATGAAGGCAGGTAAAAATGAGGCTTACTTTAAAACCTGTGACTCTTGCAAATGTTCACGTGTGGACAAATGAATGAGCAAGGTTGATTTTATTAGAATTTCTGAGAACTCTAAGTCTTCTTTTTCATAACAGGAAGTACATAAATATTCTTAAATATATGAAAGGAAAAAAGCTTGTGTAGTGTATTTTAAGGTATAAAATTCAGTCTCTTATGTTTTAGAAACTGCTGGGCTGAGAATCCAGGTTCATTCTTCTTCATTTTCTCATCATGCTATGCTTCATTTGCACTGTTATGAGGTGTCACTTACAAGGTTTGCAGGGTGCAGAGGGAGCTCATGTCTATCCCACATGTCTTTGTGCAAGCTGACCCAATTGCAGAGACTGTGGTGAAGATTTTCTTAAGTGCATATATATGAGAAGCAGATTTGGAGATCATTTCAGCCCCCACCCCCCAATTTTGCATGAATTTTAAAACATAAATGGTGAGACAACTTCTGTAGAAAATTCTATTTCTCCAGTTAAGTCAGTGGAGAACTGTGTAACTGTAAATGATAAGACGCAAGCCTGCTTATAATTAAAGCCAACTGGAGGCCAGAATAGAGCCGTGTGCTCAGCCAGGACTGCTTTTGTGCTATGCCATATGTGCGGAGCATAGAATGATGTCAGTGCTATGCTCAGGTTCCCATCTCAGCTCCCAGCTTTCCTAAGCTCCCATGTTCTGCATACTTTAGAAAATTAGCTTACAGCCTCTCAATATACAAAAGACACAGAAAGGAGAAAGCCATCACAGATCTTAGCAACCAATGTCAGTTCTCCCACAAATATGATCTCTGGAAATTACATTGCTATGGTGAGCTTATACTATTAAAGGCCAAGAGTGTTTCCCCAGAGGAAATATTAGTGGATTTTAAAACATGATTTGTATTTGAAGAAACTCAACGATATTATATAAGGTAATATTTACAAGATGAATTTATAACATATTCTTCCAAAGCACTTTCAAGTCACATGTTAAAGTTCTAAGAGGAGTGGTGGGTTTTGAAGGCAGCTTAAATATCATTTCCTTGTGAGGCTACTGAGACATATCATAGATGGACCAAACAGTGGAGCCAGATCTCTGATCTGAGTCAAGGAGAAACTGGAATCAAAGCTTTGTGATCCCATAGCCCAAGGCAATTCCATGATCTCAGAGGTTCGTAAAATAGAATAGAGAGGGTCCTCCATGTGGATTCATGGCTGGTCTTTTGGAGTAGAATTCATTATGAGTAAGACAGCCACTAGTTTTGAGTCCAGCATTCTCAACAGTACTGTGTGCTGCTGTAAGACATACTCAGCTAGTAACTGACTATAATCTTCATCAACACTGCTGAGGAACTGTTGCATGCTTGTTGGTATCAACTCTCTTATTTTGGATCACAAGCAGGAGGATTTATTAGCAAAATCTTTCACAATATATTCTACCTAGATGGAAACTTTTACTGCTCTGGTAATTAATTACTTTAGGTGAGTGGAGACCTTTTGATTGAATATTTGGAACAGGTATTTTCTGCTTCACTTCTGCTTTGACTTCTTAAACAAAGGACATCACTGCCATGTTCTGAACAAAATGGTCAATGAATATTTTTCCCACATTTTTTGAAAAAATTACATTCTAAATAATACTGACAGCCTAGAGAAATTTTCTTTGTCCCTAAATTGTAATATATTTATACTTTAGATTGTTTTCCCATTTGCTGAGTGAATGTACCATAAATGCTTCAAAAGTAAAAGTATCTACATTTGTTTGGGTACCAGGCACCATGGAGGGCTAGAGTGTAATGGGACTCGTGGGAGGAGGGGCTAGCTAGTTGGAGCCTGTGCACTAAAGTCCAATCATGTTTATACCTTAGCTCTAAATGTGCATGCTATTAGAACATGTCAATCTTTAGATAAATAACACAATTCCTCTTTGAAAACAATCTCCAAACACAATGATAATAAATGAGAGCCTACAGAGTTTATTCATATGTAGCAGTCATCTGGAGCACATCATAAAATGGTCAGATAAAAATATAAAACAACTGAACTTCATCACCAGTGTGTTTTATTGCCTTAAATATTAATGCTCTAGAAAGTTCTTCTTGAACAATAACCTTATGTCAAGCTGCTGCTTATATTTCTTATAGCAAAACAACACTTTTATTTTTCAAATAGACGCTGGGATTGTGTTTTAAGTGTGTTTAAGATAGACTCTCCATTGGTTTAAAGTCACACTAATGTATAAATTATTGAGGCAGCTTGGTCTGGTGGTGATAATTCTCAGAAATATAATCATATGAAAATTTGGCCATTGCTATTTATTGGAGTTGTGTAAATATGCAAAGCTCTTTTTTGTGAACTCACAAAATTAAAATGCAGTAATTTACAACAGCAGAAATAACAATTAGGATCATGAAATTGAAAGTACACAAACTATAATAGTTTCCTAATATTTAACAATTAGGAGACTGTAAGCAATAGCTACGTCTAAAGGTAATCCACTGACTGAGTTCTAGTCCTGAGCCTGACAGGTATTAACTGAGTGACTTCTGGAATTGATTGCTTCTTTAAATGTCAGTCTCTTTCGGCTCCAAAGTTTGAAAAGAACACCCTTCTCATTTATCACTGTGACAATAGAGATCTAAGTAACTTGAGTGAAGCAGACCTAAAGGGTCATGCAAATCAGTGGGACAATGGGAAGAAGAATATATGTCTTCCAATGCATCCTTCTCCTTGTTTAAACATATTTTCTTGACACCCTTGGGAGGTCATGGGAGGGGCTGATCTCAGTCATTTACACTTTAACCTGGTAACTTGATCATGCCAGATATAAGTGTACCTGTTTAATTGAAATTATGCTTATCTCTCAGAATAGAATAGACCTACTTCCTATATAGAAAATCATGCAGCCACCCTTCCTCTACTGTTATCTATCCCAGTAATTAACCATCAGAGCCACAAATGTGCTATACCTTGTATCTGTCTTTTGTAAAAACACGTTTTATTATGATAACAGTCTCAATGGCATACAACATGTTTTTATGTTGTTGGTCAATCAAGAGACTAAGACCCCTGGTCAAAGAGCTCCATAATGGTTACATTCTCAGATTCTACTTAACATAAGAGTACCTTCTAATTCTTCATGCTCTGGTTATCTTTTCCAGAGCTTTATCGATTCTAAGCATGTTTGTCCTACTTTTCCCATTGCTATGATGAAATACCCTGACAATTGCAACTTAACGGACAGGGCTCACAGTTTGAGGATTCAGTTCATCATAGCAGGGATTCCTAGCCACAGTAGCTTGAACAGCTGATCTAGTCACATCCACACTTGGGAGCTGAAGGACACTGAATGCTGGTACTCTGCCAACTCTCTTCTTTTTATGCAGTCCAGGACCCAAGCCTTGAAAATAGTGCTGCTCACTATTAGGGAGTGTCTCCATATCTCAATTAATGTATCAAAAATATTTCCTCATAGTTATGTAAGAGCCTAGCTTAATCTAAAGAACCCTTCCCAGGTAGGATTTGAGATTATGCCTGTCAGAAGTTGACAATCAACATTATCACACTGTGCTGTAAATGAATATTGAATTCAGGTTTTTAAAATAATCTGATTGTTCCAATAACTGCTCAGATAGTGACTCACCTAGAAGTCCTGCCAAGGAGCTTAGGCTCAGGTTCCACTTGCCTACTGTTCTCTCCTTAGCTACTACTCAAGGAAATAAACACATTCCCCCTGCACTTGATCTTTATCTTGATTAATTCTTGCCTACACAAGTTATAGAATAGCTGTCCATAGATAAACTTTTAATAGCCCTTTAAAATATTCCAAAATTCTAGATTTTTTCAGTGTTAATCATCAATGTTGCATCCTTCAAGTTTTGACAGAATGGAGTGAAAACAGCTATGTTTGCAAGTGCATATCCCTAGAGTACCTTCACATAAAGCATCTCATTTCATCACCTGCACAACCTTGGCAGGGTGAATGATCATTATTTGCTGACAAAGAAACATATTCAGAGAGATGGTGATTTTATCAGGGCCACTTAATTAATAAGCAGACATTTTCTTTTGCTTTTTCCAAGACAGTATGAGACAGAGCTTTGAAAACTGCTCAGCATTTGATTGTTGAAGACTTGAATTATGTACAGTTGTCATAATTATTTATATATTATTCCCATACATATAAATATAATATCTTAATTGGTACATTAAAAAGTATATATTTGTGGTGCATCACATGATCTTTCAATACAGTGTATGTATAATACAGAGCAAGGACACTTTCCTACTCATTTATCATTCTTTAAAGTTTTTGCCTTCAAGAACTTTAAGAGAAAAAAATGAGAAATTTATATTTGCATTCCAAGAATTCTAGCTAATCATACATTGTTAGCCAACAAGTAAGTAGTGCAATGGAAATGGATTGATAAAGAACATCATTTCAATTCACCTTGCTGTACTAGCCTCAGCATATTATAATCGAACAACAGTTAGAGTAAAAAGTGATGCTAAGTCTGAGTCAAACCTTGTTTTAATAATCAAATATAAGACATATATGAATATTTTTTGATTACTGGATATAATGCCAGTGAATTTTGTGAATGGGAACTAAGGCAATGCATGGAAGCATTGACCCCATGTATTTTCAAGGTATATGTACATAAGATTTTACAAAGCTCCTATAAATATTACAGAAACTTTTTTTCTTTATGGGACCTCCAGATTAAATGTCTTGTATGATGTGGTCTGATCATTTATTTTTTTATAGCAAAGTTGTGGGTTTTATATGTACCATAAATACTTGGTAATTGACTTTTTAAAAATATATACCATTGATTAGTAAGAAAAAGTATCTGAAAGTTTCTGAGAATTAACAAACAAAGTCTCAAGAAACAGCAAGGCAGTGCTTTGTAATGTGTGTAACAAGGTGTCAGCATTTAGTAATCTGGGCATCATTTGTGCAAGGATGTTATAACTGCCTGAAAATATCGAACTAACATTATTGCATGTAATTATTTATGTGGTTCAGCAAATGTTGGCTATTATTTACCATATGGTCATCAACTCCCTTTTTCCTAGACAACAGCAGAATTGAGAGACGTTAAACACAAGAGTAGTGTACATTCTTCCTTAGACAGATAACTTCAAATTCTGAAATATGATTTGACATTAAGATGTAATTAACTGTTGTGAATAGATGCAGAGTTTAAACAGCACCACTACCAGTGACTGTGATGTGATCTAAACATGCATTCAGTACAAGCATGTCAGCTGTGATACTCTCAAACTAGCCCATTAGCACCTTTGTCTAAGCCTGCAGCCACACATTTTAAAAAACTGGAGTTTTCCTCAACGAGTCCATTTTGAAATTTTTAAAGATATGTTTCTGCTACTGCAAAGAAGGCTTTTGTTCATGTCTGTACGTTTATGTGTAGCTATGTTTTCTTTTTTTGGCGATTAAATGTGTTACAATTTGATGTAGAGAAAGAATTCTTAGTATTACCAATCTGGAGAAGTCAGGGGACTCTGGTCAAGAGGATGTATGTGGAAATTTAATTTTGTCTTTGGTTTGCAGGGCATTGTTCTATGCTCTACTTCCTTTATATTTCATACCACTTTCTAAAAATCTTCTCATATCTGAACATTTATGCCTGCATAGTCATTGAAACTTCATGATTTTTTGGACTATATGTTCCCAAAGTTGAAAGAGAGACATTTCCCATTATACTATAAGCTACATTTCCTTCAAGTCCATAGTTAACATTTTCAGTATTGTAATATGCTGTATCAATTATTGGTTATGTCTACTGACCAAGTAATGACATATATTGGAATAAGATGAATAAATTCATCTCTAACAGCAAGGTGGCTAATTAGTCATGCTGGTAAATAAGAAAGGAACACATTTGGTTTTCCCCTTTCTTAGGACTTATCCTAACTGAAGTATACTGTCTTCATGGACCCAACGGTAATCTCAAGCTTAATTCTACTGATGGGCTTCTGATGGACAGCTTTTTAAAAAGACTTGCATTTTAAAAGATACACCTGGAATACCATTGAGACATTTTTGTGGTGGCTAAAATGTAGAGCAACAGGCTGTTTGTACTGACAGTAATGAAACTTTTGCCCAAATAATTTTCTTTTTAAATTTAAGAAGTTTTCTTTCTAAACAAAGTACATTAAAATTTAATTCCCTTTAAGGAATACATTAGTTTAACTCTTGTTTTGTAGTAGGGTGTACTTTACTAGAAGAGTGAATTTAACATCTGGCTACTCCTCAGTATAAAGACAATAAACAAAGAACTAGGGCTATTGCAAATTGTAGAAAATAGCCAGTTATACCATGTGCTTATTGAGTAGTTTCTTGGTGTTTATTATATGCCAAGTACCATTCTAAACTTGCAACAAATCAGCAAGGCCTCACCACTCTAAGTTATATATTATTAATATTTCACTCCAAACATGTGGATGTCTGTACAATGAAGCAATCAAGTTCCCCAGTTCACCAAGCTGAAGAATAGGGCCTGGTTTGGTGTACAAGAAAGCACAACTGGGAAGTTCACACCCTTTAACTCCTTAACTAGCTGAACATTTTCTCTTTTTCTCATTCATTTATAGCCAGTGTGTACAATAGGCCAGATGAGGACACTATCCAGATTGCTAAATTAGTCTAATTTACAACTAGTCATTTCTCTGCAAGCATATTATATTTTCCTTACCTTCCTATGTTTTCCTAGGCCTTGTAGTTCTTAACTACACAGTGCATACAAAGGCATCCCTCTGTTGCCTTCCTTGTCACTGTATTTATTGTGACTGATTTATGAATCTAGATATCGGCTACCACATCAAGAGGGAAGGAGTGATTGATTTAAGATGTTTATTAATGTTTATTAACTTAACAAATACATCCCCTGCCCAGTTGATAACCTGGTGTGACAATAGGCTAATTTGCAAGTAAAACTATGCTTTAAAATTAAAAGACAACAGTCAGAATGAGCCTGATTATATTATTATATTCTCCAGAAGAAAGGAATTTTTCTATATGCAGTTAAGTAAAAGTGCATATTTCTCACAGCAGGTTATAGAGAAATGACTAACAATTAATAAACTACCTTAAATACCTTAATTTTCAATGTTTTTTAATTAAGAAGACTTGAAAATTTTAAAAATCAATTTCATTCCTTGTATTGCCTGGCATCATACAACTACATAAAGAATTTGAGCATTTCACGCAGCTAAGTTCAGAATACTTTGGGTATTAGAGTTGAAGCAATATTCAAAAGGTAACGTTAATACTTTGAGGCATAAGTTTCCTAACTGAATTTTTCCTTAACTTTGTTTATTTTTTTTTGCTTATTCAGTTATCTCTAGAGTTTTTGTTTCATTTTACTTGTTGATATTGCCACTTTCTATAAAATGTCTGGGAACCCCCATACATATATCTCAGCCATTGAATAAAGAACAGACCTTGGACTAGCCTAAAAACTTTTCTGCACCTCTATTTCTAGAAAAATATAAATCTCATTACATCTTCACCCCGACATGATTGTGAAAGTGGGATACTTTGTGTGAACATCTGGCAAAGGACCTGGTAAATTAGCCTGACTTCTCAGAGTGATAGTCTCCCTCAGACAGGGATCCCTCTTCTCTAGAAAAGACTGAGGTTAGGTATAAAACCACACAATCTCTGTGGGGTCTTTTAAGTCAGGCAACATTCCCATCATTGTAATTTACTAGTAGGTTAAAGGTGAAGCTGAAACTGAAATTCATTCTTGGCATCTGATTTATCAGAAGAGGATGACACAGAGGCCGGCAAGAGAATAGTATGTAAAAAAAAATCACCACCAACAATTTGTATGCCCCTGTTCCTGTGAGGGGCCCTGTGGTATCACTGAACTGTCAAGGTTGCCACTGCAATATGTTTCTGTATACTTTTTAAACTTCTTTAAAAAAATTTATAGTAGAGATTAAGCCTCTTTAAAATAGAGCAGGAGAAGCCAGAGCACAGAGAGTGGGCAAGAAGAGGCTAAGGAAAAAGGTTCCATCTTTCTTCACCCAAACAATCTCTGAATAGATCCTTAAACACATTCACCTGGATGTATTCAGGATGAAACAGATTTCACGAAGAAAATAGAGTTTTCTGGTCCGGAGTGCCTGAGGTAACTTCTTTTTAATGGAGTCATTTTGATGTTTATGCCAAAGTCAGCTATGTAGTGTAGGATTATTACACAACTCAAGCATTTAGCATATTAAATTAAATAAAAACTTCCAGCAATTGCAGTATTCCTCCCTTTCCTCCCTTCCTCTTTCCCTCCCTCCCTCCCTTCCTGCCTTTCTTACCTCCCTCCCTCTTTGTTTCTTTCTGTTTGTCTGTCTGTCTGTCTGTCTGTCTGTCGTCTTATTTCATCTGCATTGGTGCTTTTCCTGCATGTTTGTGCATAAAGTCTCCTCAGAGGCCAAAAGAAAGCACTAGGTCCTCTGGAGCTGGAGTTGTAGGTGGTTGTACTTAACCATGGGAATGCTGGCAACTAAAACTGTGTCCCCTGAAGGAGCCGCAATCAAGTGTTCTTAACCATAGAGTTCTTTCTCTAGGCGTTCTCATGTAACCATCTATGTTTGAAAGACACCGTGTTGATTTCTTAAGATTAGAGAAAAGTTTCTAATAGGAACTGAGTGTTCATGCTTAATTGTTTGTTTCTACTTATTGGAAACGAGAGGCTGTTTAGTGAACCATTCTAACGGGCAAAAGTGTATGTCCATTTAGATTGTGTTTGTTTCAGCTGAGCATCCACAGAATGTTGGGGTTACCATAGAGTGGCTTTACAGACCCTTCAGTTCTGCCTCCCAAAATGTGAAGAAGACTTCTGCTAATATCAGCAGCCTAGAGTCTTAAGATCAGGGTAACTCAGTCCAAGGACCTCTTAGAGTTGACACATAAGGCTAGATCTCACCTAACTTGCTCATATGCTCTATGGAGTTTGGTGAATCTGGCACTCATCAAATGGTGTGTATGTCCCTTGGAAAACAGGGTACTCCAACAAATGACCTTGATGTTCTAACCAATGGCACTAGAATTGTTTAGAAATCAAAGAAATAGTTTCCAGTAGGGTATGGAAAAAATCTCCCATACAGAGGCTTTGAAGTAACTTAGGTTTGCTTTTTATTATTCTTATTACTTACAGTGTATTCACTTTATATCCCTGTAGTTCCCTCCCTCCTCCGCTCCCAATCCCACCCACACTCCCCCATTTCCACCCATGCCCCTCCCCGAGTCCACTGATAGGGGAAGTCTTCCTCCCCTTCCTTCTGATCCTAATATATCACCTCTCATTAGGAGTGGCTGCATTGTATTCTTCTGTGGCCTGGTAAGGCTGCTCCCTCCTCAGGGGGAGGTATTTAAAAAGCAGGCCAATCAGTTCATGTCAGAGACAGTCCCTGTTCCCATTACTATGGAACCCACTTACACACTGAACCGCCATGGGCTACAGCTGTGCAGAGGTTCTAGGTTATCTCCATGAATGGTCCTTGGTTAGAGTAATGGTCTCCCGAGTGAGGTATCTCAGAAGCAGAAAGACACAAGGAGTATATACTTACTCATAAGTAGATATTAGACATATAATATAGGATAAACATATTAAAATCTGTACACCTAAAGAAACTAATCAAGAAGGTGGACTCTGGCTAAGATGGTCAATCCCCATTAAGAAAGGCTAAGAAGATGGACATCAGAAGACGGAGAAAACATGGAACAGGACAGGAGCCTACCACAGAGGGCCTCTGAAAGACTCTACCCTGTAGTGTATTAATGCAGATGCTGAGGCTCATAGCCAAACTTTGGGCAGAGTGCAGGGAATCTTATGAAAGAAGTGGGAAACAGTAAGACCTGGAGAAGACAGGAGCTCCACAAGGAGAACAACAAAACCAAAAACTCTGGGCACAGGGGTCTTTTCTGAGTAACTTAGGTTTTAAAAGTAGAAGGAGGAGTCTTTATCCAAGGATATAGCACCACCCATGCCTTAACTAAAACTGTAATTTGCTTTTGAGATTTTCCTTCTGATGCTAGCAGTCAAATGTAGTGACTTGCACTGACCAGCAGATGCTCTGCCTTGAAGTTTATTTCCAGCCTCATTTCTGTGTTTCTTTAAGACAAACAAAATCACACAATGATTACAAACTCTGTTTTTCTTAGCAACCTTATTCAAGGGCTGTGGTCAAGGATGAATGAGTGTGTGAGTGTGTGTGTGTGTGTGTTATCTGGCTTAGTATTTGGTTTTATCTATCCTTGTAGATGCCCTGACACCTTTCTGTAAAAGGCCTGCAAAGGCAAGGCAAATGGTGATAGCATGTGAACAGGGAGCTGACTGTTCTTATGTAATTTCATTCATTCAGCCTCCTCATTCACAATAAGGAGATATTTAGGTTATTACCAAAATGTGGGTGTTTACACACACTGTGCTGGCAAATCACTGAATATATGAGTGCCAAGAAAGCTAAAACCAATCAGTCAGCAAGAGCTTATCAAGTTCCCAGCATTTGGGGTAGGGCTTGTCTTACTGGGCAGAAGGACCTAAAAAAGGCTAAAAAAAAAAAAATCCACATTTTGAGTCTCAGGATATCATGCTGAACCTGTATGCCTCTTGCTTTGCCAAGCACCCCAGAGAGGCCTTGCTGCTGCCTGGAGCAGGATCACAGGAGGGGCAAAACCATAACCCTTTTTTATCTTCTGACAGCTTTCCTGCTTTTCCAGTGACTCTGTAAGAATACCCAAAGCCAGTGGACACACATCCTCCCTCAGGACACATTGCTGCATATGACTGGCAGAGGCCTTTGGTAATTGGAAACATTACATTTAGTTATATTTCCGTTTTCATGTTTGTAAAACACATAGGGCTTAGAAAGTGTTTTCTTATTGTATCTCATCGATACACACAACAATCCTGTAAATTAGGCATGGCTGGTTGCTACCTCATTTACCCGGGTTGAAAGATTGTAGCTTGGTCACTTAATATGTTTGGCCTGAGTCAGGTTGATAAGCATCAGAAGTAGGTCTTTCACTCATCATGCAGATTCCCTGTGTCCAAATGGGTTTCTTCTACCAACACGGGTGAACACAGGTTGGTTATATGTGCACAGACATTAAAGAATCAGAGCTTAAGAAGCTGAATGATTCGGCAGGGATGTGGGAAACCCTTAAGTTTCCTCCTCAAAACTGATGGACCAGAAAGGAAAGACAAAATGAAGTTCTATCCCCCTCCCCCAATGAAATAAAAGTAGACAGTGATTGGGGAAGATTGTCATGAACACTGATAGACTTTACATGAATTTTGTCTGGGTGATAGCTAAGTTTTCTTGTTATTAGGTTTTGAAAAGGAATGATTTTAAAAAATTATTCCAGTTTCAAGCACAAACTCACTGGCTTTTTATCATGTATCATGAAATGACTTAAGAAAGCATTGTGAATATGACTGGATAAAACACTCAGGCCTGATACATCTTTATTTAACTAATCTTATAAATTTTTTTTAGGTGAACAGTGATTAAACACTAATTACTTGTGGGGAATTATTAAAGAAAACATGGAAAATTGAGATATTCTGTCAAAACTTAATCATTAAAGTGTTATATTCTTCATGCAGATGACAAAGAAATTTGTACAGATACTCTCACCAACAAAATACCTTTTGTTTATTCAGGTACAAAAGATGTTGCCTTGCTTTCACGGGACATTCTCTCTAGCTGAGTAAGGCTGAGTCCCTTCAGGAGTCATCACTGAGTTTAGAGATCAGTCTGAGACATCACTCCTTACATTTTCAAAATAACATTCTCATTTCCTAAAATTAAATTTCCTGAGGACAGTCAGCATGGTTTGTGCTATCTCCCAGTGACCCTCAACAAGCACTCATAGTACTCATGTGCTGTAGGTAATTCCTGGAAGCCTTTCTCTATTTGTGTAGAAGCAATAACATATTTGTTCTGTTGGGAATTTATTGAAAGATATGATTTTTAAATTATATAAACAGCCTATAACATATGTATTTCTTTTAATATATGTGATTATACATTTAGAGATCCATTTCTTAGTGCCATGATGTCTTTGATTAAAATGTATCATAGATTTAAAAGAACATGAAAATTGAAGGTATGGTATGACAGTTGGAAGCTAGATGCTGTCTTTAAAATGATAGTGGTATTAATCTTCAGGGTGGCAAATTATGCAAGGAATAAATGAGATTGTGCTTGTTAAATATTGTAAGTTGTATTTAGGGAAAATAAAAGCATAGTAATAATACAGTAAGTTAATCATATAAATAAGTTTCTGACATAATCTAATGACTCTTAGATTTTAAACTACATCAAAATCACACAGGGCTATATTGAAACTATAATATGATTGTGTTGTATCCCAAGAGTTATTCTTCAGAAAATTTTCATATTAAATTAATCTTTTTCCTTTAGGGAAGTCTAATGTAGATGGTCATCTCACAACTCTCTGAGAAAGGGTTTCTGTCATTGTGAATTAGTACCTATAATGGATGGCTTCAGATAGCTCATTGTGGACCTCCTACATGTTAGGTCATGAGCAAATCATGACAGAGACTGCCTTATATCCAGATAAAGTTACAAGAATCTTGACAGAAAGCTCTTGAACTTGATACTTTCACATTAGTGATCAATTACTGTGAAAGGAATATTAACTAGGGTTCTAACATTTTGATAACTCTTTTCTAGAAAGGTCTACAGTACATGAAACATAAGCTGCCTGTATATTCTCTTTAAAGGGTCATAGTCATTATTGATTGAATAGAATGCCCCTAGCTACTACTTGTCCCTTCTATAGTGGTACACTGTAAAGAAAATTGATATGATCTGATGTAATTAAATACTTCAGTGTGCATCTCTTTTTGTCCTATTTAGTCATCCTCTGCTCTATTTCCAATATCCCTATAAAGGATTATTTTGGTCCATTATGCAAGGTAAGGTGGTGGTGGTGTTATTTCAAGTTAAAATTTTTAATGTTTAACACTCTTTCCTTTGACCAAGAAAGCTTCGAGGCAGGTGTTATTCCAGCATGCATCTCATCATATCCTTTTTATAACAGCGTAGGTTTTTGTCATGTCATTTCCCAAGATTTCTGTGCTTTAATGTTTGTGATTTTCTAATGTTAAATATTGTATGAATATCCCTTATCTTGGTCTTATTCTTAAATCAGACAAACCTTCTTAAAAATGATAATATAATTGGATTGTGATTCCCCATTCTTTTTGAACTTACTAGAATGACAAAAACACGTCAAGACACTTGAAACACCAAACAAGATTTTAGTATTCTACCAATGTACACCTAATCTTACAAACAGAGACTCTGAGACCAGATTAGGTGTCTCTCCCTCAGAACTGTAGCGCTCTTCCTTCAGCACTGTTTACCAGGCACCCCAGTGCAGGGCGATATAATCACAGTGAAGTCATCCTGTGTGAAGGCTTTTTAAACCAAATAACTCCCGAGCCATTAGACAAGCCCCAAGAAATTAATAATGTTTTTCTGTTTATAATTTAAGAATTTTCATTTTTGAACTTTTTTATTTATTAAAATTTACTTGAGCTGAGGACATTCATAACTCCTGTGCACACTATTAAGCTGACAGCTTAAATTCTTTGCTGGCTTCATTTACAATACCATGGAGATGTTTTAAAGTGGGGAGGCAATCGCATCAGAAACAAAGGGAAAAGGAAAAGGTATTAGGAAGAAAGGTCCTCAAATATGAGACTCCTTGGGGGAGGTGAAGTAAATGCAGAAGGATGCAGCCGTGTTCTAATAGTCAGCTGCTGGTAACGAAAGAAGGAAACTGAGAGCTCTCTTACAGTTTCAGTTTTTCACTCATAAAATTCCTGGAACACTTAGAACTCTTAGGAATTTTCAGTAACATTTGTTATTACTCATCATCACTATCACTATGAAAGAGTTGGATAAGTTTGAAAAATTGGATGATTACACCACCCATAATCACAATATCCAAAGGAAACTACTGCAAAGATTTTGGCATATGCTTTTTTTGTAGTTTGTCTTTACATAATTAAACATTTTGAAAAGAGGATAGATAGTACTGAGTAAACTGTGTGTGTGTGTATTTTAAAACATTTCTTTTTAAGTAAAAATATATGGCTGCTGGCCCAGTTGGCATGGGCCTGGAAATCTCAGCTACTTGTAAACCTAAGTGAGCAAGATCGTGATGAGTTTAAGACGGTCCTGAAGTCCAGAGCCAGAGTGGCTTTAAGGCCAGCATTGGTTGATAGTAAGGTCCTGTTTCAAAAATATAAGCTAAATATAAAAGAAGGACCAAGAATGTTGCTCAGTGTTACTGTGTTTGTCTAGTATCTATCAGGTCATACATTCAATCTTAACACAAATTATATATGTATGTATATATGTATGTAAATATACATATATATGTATATATACACATATATGTAAGTATATATACATATATACATATATATGGTGAAAACATTTTATATATTAATTGCCTGTTGAACAATACATTTTATACAATTCTGACATTTCTGTTGTCACGTAAAAATTATAACCATTGCTGTTGCACATGATAGTTCAGTATAAATGTGTATGTTAGGCACAAAGTGGAAGTTACAGGTTAAAAAGCAAAGATATTTCTAGGTTTCTGCTACTCAGTGCTGAACTGCATCCTCCTTCCTCATGCATTTGATTACATCATCTGTTAGGTTATTTAGTAACAGTTGATAGTGTCAGTTTGAAGCATTTGTGAGTGAAGAAAGCTTCATCATTTCATCTCTTGTTATACTCTTTATCTTCCCCATGCTCAAACATCTCTCCACATGCCAATGACACTTCAGTATATTGCAGATATACTGAAGTATATGCAGATTGCCATTTCCAATCAGTCTACTGGAGTGTGGGGGCTCCTTTTGTTCACATTAATTTAAAAGAATGTATTTGTTAATGTGTTTAACATTTATTATATTTACTATTAGTGTGGCCAACATTATTAGTTAATATTACCAGATATTTTAATTTTATGTTATTATTAGTAGTAAGAATTTAATATTTTATGCTAGTTGAATTTATTGCTATGCTTTTCTGTTTTTAATTTTATTTCAATTCTTATCTTCAACCTGTAGCCCTTGAAAAAGTATCTTCAAATTGTGGTATTTTATATATTTTCACATTTGAGAGACATTTCACTAGCATTTTCTAAGATAAATTTTGATAGAAATGAAACAGGGCAAGAAGTTCCAGATCAGTTGTGATGTGCAGAAAGCTCTCAGAAGCATAGCAAGGTTTAATAGTGGAGTGGAACAAAGAAAAATTAGTAGAGAAAATGTGGAAGTCAGCAACACAGGCAGATCAAGCACATCTTGCCTCTGCCCCTGACCATGGTGCTGAATTGTTAGCACGCCACTAACACAGATAAAACTACTAACTAGCAGGATAAAGGATTTTTTCTTTAGTTATTGATTTATCTTTAAGCAAATGGGGTTAAGTATAAAAACAATCAAATGTACAAATGTTGACAATGTGAATAGATGGCAGAATCAGCCTGTTTATAGCTATATTTGATAACATCCAGGTCAAAAACAGAAAACTTCTGTCTTGGGAGTGAGTCTCAGGTTGTTTCTTTGTTTTGGGTTTTCCCCAATAACCGTCTTCCTGGTTCCAACAGCTATTCTAACATCTACTATAATTGATTTTGTTTGTTTTAAACTTGATATAAAGGGAATGACAGAGATTGTACTCTTTTGTCTTCAGTTTTTTTGAATGAACTTAGAACTACTGAAATTGTACTATGTATACGTTATTCCTTGTTATGTTTTTTAAATTTTTCTGAGCACTTGTTGAAGTACCCCATGGTCTGTTTTCTCCAGTGTGGATGAACATTTGGCTTGTCATCAGTATCAGGCTATAATGATTAAGAACCTTCTTAAAAATACTTTGCAGATATATTGGTTTCTCTTGCATTTACAGAGGAACTGGGAAGTCTAAGATAATCATAGGTACTAGCTGGATTCTATTCTAAGCTGTCCTGGGGTCACTGCATGATTTTCCACTCTCTTCAAGAGTCCATGACTACCTCAGTTATTTTCCGTCTTTGTTATATGTTAGTATTTTCATTTAAACAAATCCTACCATTAAGCATGCTCCGTATCATATTGTAGGAATTCCGGCCAACCTCTTTGGGGTTGTATCAGGATAAACATATACTAGCTAGAATTTCTATGCTAAAAATAGGCTAGGAATTAGAGAATCTATGCACAAAAACACTGTTTATTGTGTGGTTAGTGCTCCATAGTTAAGAAAGATAACCAACAAAAATGAATGGACATAGAAACAACCAGTCTGTGGATAAAAAAAAATGTTCATTTTCAAACAATGCTTAGGATTGGAAAATAGAGTTACAAGTAAAAACCTGAAGGACAAGCGGTCAGAGCCTTTTTGTGATCTGGCCCATTTTGTTGCCCCCATCTTCTCTTTCATTGTGTGCTGAAGCTTGCAGTGGGCACCCTGCAATGTTGCTTCATGACAAGGTGATATCTTAAAAAGATAAAATAATTAAGAAAAAAGGCTCTTTAGATTTATATGTACCTCCTTCTGGTATTGTAAATGCAGTATAACAATATCTATGAATATCTGGGAAAGAAATTCTACGTTGAGAAAACTTTTTATTTAAAATAATTGCTTCCTAAAATGTTTATAGTTTTAGTTGAAGTTGCCAGCATCAATTCTATTTATCTTACAGCACAATGTATACATTAATTCACATGTTAAATATTAGTATTGGACTGTAAAGATAAATAAAATATTTTAAATGTAAAGAGTGAAGACTCCAAACAGAAATATTAAAATGAAATAATGTGGCTCCTTTCTTTGTTTTGATGAAAAATGATAAACCCTGTGAGCTCACAAAGAGGCAGATGTCTACTCTGCACTTCTTTGGAAAAATATGCTCAAACAACAGACCAGACTTTGAAACTCTCAGCTAAATATATATCTTCCAGACTTTTGTTTATTTTTCTTTTGAAATGCTAATCATACTTATTTATTAGAGTCTTCAGATTACACAGTTGTCAAAAGAAAAATAACATGTTGACATCTCAGCTTTTAAGCATGTTCACAAACATTATCAGATTAATTTCAAAATGAATCATGCCAGAAATATAAAATATCAATGTAAGAGGACATTGTCTAAAATTACCCCATATGTGATGACATCACTGAATTGAAGTGGCTCCTAGTAAAATGGTCCTGAAATTATGAACCATTAGGCCTTTTCTGATTCTGAACTCTAGAATATTGTTGAATAGGAAAGTTAGTAATAGTTGATAAGATGTGCTTTGCGAGTGTGACAATGAGCTTCCACTTGGGTAAATTTGGAACTTAATCTCAGCTTTGCCTTGTACTGTGGCATTAGACAGATCTCCTCAGATATAAAATAAAGGGTGTGCCAACCAACCTTTGTGTGGTATTTGAATGAATATGCTTTTCATTTATGCAGTAGCATAATGTAATCTCACTGCCCTTCAGAGGGTCCAGAGATTGCTATTCTGTAGCTTCTCTGTGGTACTCAGTGGAGAATGCTGTAAATGTCTTTGCTATCCATTTACATCTTCCATCACTGCTGAGGACCTATTATCTAAAACCAACAGGTCGGGTGGCTTCCTCTGTGCCCTGCCTTTTAGCTCTCTCAGCAGAGGGAGCAGTCTCCAACCCTCTTTCCAGTGAGTCATTCTTTCCTTGGCACCTGTTATACTGAGCGACAATGTGTGCTCCTAATTCTGATTGTTCTATCTTCTCCCACTTTTCTACTTTCTCCATCCTCTCTCTCTGCCACCAGAATGCACAGATTCTATTTTGGATCCTTTCCTCTCTTTCTACCTTCTCTTTTTAAGCGATTTCATCAGGCGTCCTCATGTACATTTCTCTGGTCCCAACTGTTCCTGTGGATATTTAAACCATTGCTGGACTTCTTCCACCTGAAACTCTGGGAAGCGCTTCATGGTCTAAGAATAAACTGCCAACACCTTCCACACAATGAAAAACTTTTCTTACAGGGTCAGGCAAAAAGCTAATGTAATTTAAAGCTAGCAGTTAAGGACAAGAATGCCAAATGTTAAATAGAGATGGCCATAGCACCTATGGGGCCTTCTGGGATGAGGGGGAGTGTGACCAACGAAATGCTGATAAAAATGATAGATGATTAAGTAACTGAGTTAGACACATATTATGGAACTACTGGCTGTGTTGCTGGAGGTTGTTCAATCCAGGGTTTTGATAGGAGTCCTGTCTGTGAGTAAAGCTGAAGATGCTGTTGTTGTTAAAATTGTTCACTTTGTATCCCGACTGTAGCCCTCTTCCTCCCCTCCTCCTGGTCCCATCTTCCTTCCCTCTTCCCCCTCATACCCCTCCCCTAGTCCACTGATAGGGGAGGACCTCTTCTCCTACTATCTGACCCTAGCCTATCAGGTCTCATCAAGACCACGTGGATCCTCTTTGCCACTCTGCCAGGGGGAGGTGATCAAAGAGCAGGCAACCAAGTTCATGCCAGTGACTGTTGTCCCTGCTCCCTTCAGACAGGCAAACAGGATAGACAGTGGAAGCAGGAGATGACATGGAAAAAGATGGGAGCCTACCACAGAGGGCCTCTTAAAGACTCTGCTGACAGAGATATTGAAGTAGATGCTGAGACTCACAGCCAAACTTTGGGCAGAGTGCAGGGACTCTTATGGAAGGAGGAGATAGAAAGACCTAAAGGGGACAAGAGCTCCACAAGAAAACCAACAGAGCCAAGAAATCTGGGCCCAGGGTGGTCTGCAGAGATTGAGGAATCAAAAAAAGACCATGTATGGAGAGGACCCAGATACCCCTGTTGAGATGAAGCTGAAGATATTTTAGTTTCAAATATCAACTCAATCATTATGGCTCTCCTATCTCTTCACTTGATGTTTATTTTATTTCATTTTTTGTGAAGGCATAAAACATTTTAAAACTTAATGTTTTTGGCTCCATTTTCAGTTGATATTACAATTTCTAAGTATTTTCTTCTTATTGTTATTATATTATTATTACCTGGATTATGGTCTTATATATTTAGTTTAAATATTTTCATATCATTCTAGTCTTCATGCCCCTAATATTCTTCTCAAATCTCTACACTAGTTAAAGTTTCATTTTGACAAATGATTTCTCCTTCTTCCTCTCAAAGTTAGTTCAGAGTACAAAATCTTAAATCTTACATCCAAAACTTTTTTCTTGCCCCCAGCCTCTATTTTGGAGAGAGAGAGAGAGAAAAAAAAGAGAGAGAGAGAGAGCATATTGGCTGTGTGCACAATGACACACATATGGAGGTCAATTGAGGACATTTTGTGAAAGTGTTCACTGTATGGGTATTAGATACCAAACTGATATTGGCAAGCCTTGTGTCAAGTGCTTTTAACTGACAAGTCATCTCACGGGCCTGTGTCTGCAACCTTTTATAATGTTTTTCATCTCTTTCCATTATACACTACTTAGTATTTACTTTTAAAACCTCCAAAAAATTACATTGAGTTTCTACCCTTTTTCTGATTCTGGAAGAAGCTACTTATCAATGCATGGTAACCACACATCAAACTATTTTTTATTAAAATGAAGAAATGCTTTCTCTAACTTGGTATTTCATAATATTGTCATCTTGCTTATATATTTAATAAATGTTTTTGTAATGAACAAGTATTCATAGGCATAGTTTTAAAATAGATATAAAGAAAGGTAAAAGAAATAAAGATATTAAAACACTTTTTTTTCAACCACGATATTCTTCAAAGAATCAGTAAAAGCAGGAATATTGACTATTGACTTTGTACTGGTTTAAATAAAATATGAGGGTATGAAAAAGTTTCTATATTCATTGGTTTACAAATGATTGCTTTGCTTTATCTTCCCAGCATCTATTTTGTTTTACTTTACATGTTGGAAAGGCCGCTTCATGTTCTTTCATTAAGAAGTACATATCGATATAGCAGCATCACTTGATGACCTGTCATAATCATACTTTGTGGGTCCCATCCAGACTAACCTATTAATCAGGAAGTACTGACACGAGTCTCTGCCACTGGGATTGCACAAGCACTCTACAGAGTACTGTGTGCTAAGGTTTGAAAATGATGAAAAGGTGACCACTTGAGCAGTGGCAGTGTAGACAAGTCAGTGGGGTACAGTGACCCCACAGTGATTTCTTTAAAGCTTTGTCGGGGATTCAGCCTATAGACCGAATCTTGGGATAACATTGTTTAATAGTTATTTTCATGTTGATATTCTAAATTCTAATATACAACTATATCTCTTTAGCTATTCAAAATAATAAAATTAAAATGGAGATACTGTCATTTTAAGAAATTCCTTGATAGGCTAGTGAGAAGAGTGACATGGAGAGCTTTTGAGTATAATGCTGCTATGAAAAAGTGGGCTGTCCTTAGAGCTAGGAGGATCTTTCAAAATTTAGCTTTGAGGTATTCATTAATTAAATCATTGTTTTGATGATTTAATTTTTAAAGAATTACTATTTTTTATGAAGTGGGATAAGTGACTAGAAATATAACTCATGGGAAAATAAAATAACTATGATTTATGAGTAAATTTTTGGCAAAGACAATGAAGGGAGGTGTTATAAATTCATTTCCTGTCTCTACTCCTTCTTGTTAGTTGTCAATTCTGGTGATAGATTAAGGAGCTTTTCATAATTAGAGAGATGCATAATTCTACAAGAGTTATTACCTGAAAAATTCCTTGTCTAAGAAATCATTACTGCCAATTTTTCATTTAAGTTGCGCATATGTAGGAAAGAAGGTGTCTTCTAGTTAGCAGTTTTAATACACAAGCCTTACAGACACTTCTCTAAGACACAGTTCTCAAATCCAGGCACCTTGCCTCTACCCAACCCCAGCACAACAGAAGTTCAGGTGTTTGGAGGTGTTTTTTTTTTTTTTTTTTTTTTTTTAGCTGACTGTTCACATCTGTAACAGACCTAAGCTGATTAAAGGTCAGTGACACACACAGACACACACACACAGATACACACAGACACCCCCCCCACACACACACACACACAGAGTCAGTGACACTAGTTTGCCTTCATGGAAACCTAGCTAACCCTTCTGTCTAGCTAAGCCGCTGTGGCGGTGATGACCATGTAAACAATTGGTGGACAGTCCATAGATTAAACAAACTCTGCTTGGAAAAGCATGGTTGAAGTTTATATTCTCTTCTTCTTCTTCTTCTTCTTCTTCTTCTTCTTCTTCTTCTTCTTCTTCTTCTTCTTCTTCTTCTTCTTCTTCTTCTTCTTCTGCTGCTGCTGCTGCTGCTGCTGCTGCTGCTGCTGCTTCTGCTTCTGCTTCTGCTTCTGCTTCTGCTGCTTCTGCTGCTTCTGCTTCTTCTGCTTCGTCTACTTTATCTTCTTCATTGTAATGTGTTTTACTTAATGTGCAATCTAATCTATTAGTATGTGCTTTTCAATGGTTTCTAACACAGTATAGTCTTAAACACAATATTAGGACATTTCTATTGCAGACCACCACCTCCTAAACACCCTTATATACCCATGAGCAGTTCTTTCCCAGCATCCATATGTTTCCCAGGCTAATAATCCACTTTCCACCAGTTGTGACAGTACATGCCTTTAATCCCAGCACTTGGGAGGCAGAGGCAAGATCTTTGAGTTTGAGGCCAGCCTGTTCTATGTAGTGAGTTCAAGGACAGCCAGAAATAAACCTTGTCTTAAACAAACAAACAGAAATTACTCCTCCCCTTCTTACTGCTGTGAAGCCGCCTTTGCTGCACTTGTTCTCTCTCAGTCCTCTAGCCGTGAGCGAGGTTATACAGTCAAACCAGTTTTTGTCATTGTTGTGATCATGTATCAGTTCTTTGACTACCGGTCAGTCATTTTGCAAAGTTTGTCTTCAGCTGTAATTCAGCTAAGTCTCATCTGTAGAAAGAGGTAAACACATTTCAAATGTTTTTGTAGTAAATGAGGTAATGTTTTCAAATCACTTAACGTAGCATCGGCATGTATGCTCACAGAAATTAGGTATTTTTAGATGTTTCATTGTTTATTTTCATTCTGTTACAATGGGATGCAATATTAATTATTGTCATTATTATTATATATGAAATAAAGGTAATGTTAGAGTTACTAAAAAGGTTGAATTATTGCTGACCTCTGTTATATTCTATAGTTTAAAATAAATCTAAATAAAAATATTAAACTCCTTTCATTATCAAACCCTTTTAAGGTTGGGCAATGTTCAATCCTCCCAAACTACTTCTAATTGAAAAAAAATATCACATGATAACTTTGCAATATTTTCTGAATTCAAAACTGTAAAACATTCTATTTTAAAAATATGTGTTCTGGAATATGTCACTGGTTCATCCAGTGGAAAAAGTCGCTCTTTTCTGTTCCCTAGATATGGATGAAATACTCATTTCACTCCTATCCTCATGGGGCATACTATATTCAAGAGCATAAGCTATATGTCTCCAATGTGTTTTTGTTGTTGTTGTGGTTGTTGTTTTTCAGATTTAGGGATATGGACAGGACAGCCAACCACTGTTGACTCAGAGAAGGAGTCAGACTGAGTGTCTCTGGGTAGTTTCTATGCCTTTCTGGTAAAGAGCCATTCATTCCAATACATATATCTTTCATATTCTGTTTTGCTGTGTGCCATTTATCTCTGAATTGTTCATGGCTAGGGGCCAAGGGTGCCTTTGTTCCAGTGTGACTGCCTAATGGGAATGTTTACATGAGTACTGGCTCTGGGGCTTTGGTTTTACAGGGTGATGATTTTCTCTTTGCTTTCTCAGCTCTGCAGTTGTTAATAATCAGTCCTGAAAGGCTGAATTCTTTCAGGATGGCAAGGACTTAATTTGCCACCACTGATTTTTCTACACAACTTTAGGGCTGTAGTAATTTGGCATGACAGAAGTTGTGTGCTGCCAACAAATTATCAGAGGAGAGAGAGGCTGCTTAAATCACTGGTCATTCGATGAACATTCCACTAGTTTGGTGAATAAAACAGACAGGATTTCTGGGTGTTTTTCACCATCTTTTCATATGTTCATCAGAGCAGGCACCAGGATACGTCTACTCTTTCCCTTTTGGTCAATACCATTGCTTCACTTCACATGTTTGAGCTTCCTTCTGATGCCAAGAATATCTACATCTTTCTTGTCTACTATTACAACTTTTGTCATTGTTACTTAAATCCTAGTATGCCTCCTCGTTTTTCCTGGAAGCCTTTGTCAGATAGGTCTTCAACCAGTTTTGTCTGTGTCTTCCTTGAGTTTTTATATCAGTTGATTTTGCTGCCAAATCATTTGACACTTTATTAAATTATTGTCCATATTTCATCAAATTATATCTGACTATAGATATTCTTTAGTCAAATTTCATATACTAATAGTTCAATGTTGTGGGTTTTTTGTTTGTTTTCTTTTAATTTTTTTTCCAAACCTCCACTAAGCATGCTGGCCATGTACTATATATAAAATTCAGGTCTAAAACCAAATCAAAATTTTAAAGATAACATTCACCCAATTAAATGCAAATTTTATAAAGCTTATCACTGAAGACCTTTCTGGATTAGAATTGTTACTCACTTGAACTGATTACTTTGGAAGCCTGTGTGACTCTCTCTTCCTAACATCTTAACCCATGTGTTTACAATCTTATGGATTCTAGGAAGGTCCTCCTGGGTGGTGAAGATGACAGAGTGACTGAAGTGTGTAGAAACTCAAGCTACTTAGAAAAAAACGATAGTTTTGATTGTGCTGTTTGTTGTTTACAGAACTCCTGTAGTTGGAGCCCTCTTACCTCTAGGTAGAGGAGAAGCTGTGTGTTAAGGAAGTGACTGTGTTGTAGTTTCAGTATGGAGGATTAAAACTTACCATAGAACTCTGGAAGTGAGGATAGAAGGAAGAGTTAGATCAGTTAACATCCAGATTGAGATGGAATGCATATGACAACAAAACTTTCAGCACAGTATAGGTGACAAACAAGCATCTGGGCTCTGGGCTCCTTTATGACGCCTCGGCTTTCTCCCAGCCAGTCCTGACATACTCTTCTATGCGCTGAAAAATACCTGGAAAGTAAAAGAGTTATATAATTCATTTTGTGAGGGCTAAGAATTAAGTCATTTCCTGGCAGGTTAGTTCAGTAAGTTGGATAAAAGCAGTTTGGGTGGAGAAAAGGGCAAACAAAGACGGCTTCCCATTTGCATCAAAACAACTGATTTTGCTACAGACCATGCGTCTTTTCTTTCTGGAGTAACAGAATTTAGACACTTTGGAGATAAAGAGTTTGAAATGATCGTATCACAAAACAGTGGCTGAGTAACTTTTAGACACTCGAAAATGACTGTGACACTGAGCCTCTAAGATTAGGCTACACTTATATAAAACATAGTTGTTAGAACTTTATGTGTTTTCATTTTGCACAGTTCAGCAGAAATATGTAATTAATGATGAACAAACACCACAAAAATTAATCCACAAAGTAAAATAATTGAACAAACAAGGACTTTCAACTCCTGGTTTGGTTAACTAACATGCTTTCCACAGTCACTATGAGAACATATGACTCAAAGAATGTCCCCAATTTAACTTACACTTTTGCCAAGTTTCTGTAAATATGATATTTATAATAATCTCAAATGTTTTAAAGTAGAGCTATTATTATCAGTTTAAAATTGTCTTTTTGCTTTTTTTCAAACTTTTCTTTTTTATTTCTTTTTTATTTTTTACAGTTTATTCATATTGTATCCCAGGTGTAGCCCCTTCCCTCATTCCCTCTCAATCCCTCCCTCCCTCTTCTCCTCCCACGCCCCTTCCCCAGTTCACTTCTAGGGGAGACCTTCCTCCCTTTCCATCTGACCCTAGGTCTCATTAGGATTGTCTGTGTTTTCTTCTTCTGTGGCCTGGTAAGGCTGCCCCCACCCTCAGAGAAAGGTGAGCAAAGAGCCAGCCATTGAGTTCATGTCAGAGACAGTCCAAATTGTCATTATATAATTACAATTATTAGTAAATATATTTCTTTTGCCAAAACTTCAAAGAGCTATGCACGTTTACTGAAGGATCTACACTGTAGGTGACCTTAACAACAAAGTATTATCAGTATCAGAAGTATTGTGTGTTTTGCTCTTTTATCCCCTAAGGATAGTAGCTACAGACTCAAATTGATGTTGATCAGTCTTACTTTTAAAAGTAATTTTACCACATATGGTATAATTGCACACTGCTATGTTGTCAAATTTGCCTGACTTTGAAAGTTGGGTAAATAGGTTTATAATTTTTCTTGCCCTTTCTGAGCTTGTCAAAGCTGTACAGATATTACCCTGGCATTTAATTTTTTCACCAGCACACCTGTATATTGCTGTATAAGCTGTAGTCATTTTGTCCACTCTGTCACTCATGAAGGTGTGGTTTTGAGTGTATGGTCTTATAAACAGCCCTCCTTGATCCTTCTTTGATATAATCTAAGACATTCCTAAGACTTTCCTATATGGCATAAACTCATTTGTGGGGATTGTTGGGGCATACAAATGTATGCAAATATGAATTTGTATTCCTTGTGAATTTTGCTCACCATCATCCTCAGTTCATTGGGGATCCTCATTGCTACATGGATTTGCTACAGTAGATGTTACTGATTTTTGCTTATCTATGGAGAACAGAGAGGTGTCCCATTGTTATTTAATTACATTTTCCCTGGTCAATAGAGAAGTTGTACTGTTTCCACATGTTTCTTGGTTATTCATATTTTCTCTTTTATGTTATATCTGCTCACATTTTTTGTTCTATTTTTTCCTGTTACAGTTTCTTTTGCCCTTTTTGAGTCTTAGGAATTCATCTTTGTTTTCTTGATAGATTCCCCTACACTAGGGCCTTAATATCCAGTGTTATACCATCTTTTAATGATAAATCTTCTATTTTAACTTTTTTTTTCAGACTTGCCTTGCACTTGCTAGCCAAGCACTCTACCACTGAGCTAAATCCCTAATGAATCTTATATTTTGTTATAGACAAATATTACTTCACTTTTAAATGTATTCTCCAGAAATTAGTTTTTTAAATACTTTTAAACTTGAAATCATTAAATATAAAACATGAATATGTAAGGATTTAAAATTTTGAATCAACCGATCAGCATCCTTCTTCCAAATGACATGAGAACATTAATGACTTTACTTCCTATCATGATCTCTTCTTAGAATAATATTATCAATGACTTTTAGCCTAATTAATACTAGAATTTGGATAATGTTGATGTCTTCAGAATGTCATTTTGTAAATTCATCTAGATGTTTATAACCTTCATCTACATTAGATATTTTTGTGATCATTTCACTCTTTTCAAGTGTACATTAAAATATTATTTATGATATTAAGGCATTATGAGATTCTTCATCTTTTCATAGTTTATATGTCTTATATTCCAATCTCATTTTGAAAGTTTTACCCAGGGTATAAGAATTTTGGCAGATGGCTATCACTAAGAATATTATCCTATTGTCCATCACTTTTCTTGTAAGCATTGAGAAGCCAGTTGGATGTCTCTCTGTTTTTTCCTCTTCCTAACATACTTTCATGTCTTGACTGTTCTGCTTCACTGTCATGTCTCCATCAAGGGAAGGGTTTCCCTTTATCTTATATGCTTTGGATTTAACAGGTTGTCTTCATCTAAAAATTTATAGAATTAATTATGTAGAATTACCAGATTCCATTTTATTCTATCTCATTCCAGAACATCGACTACATACACATTTTATCTTTTTAGGATTACCTCCACTATCATGCCACTCATTCTACCTTTAATATTTTATCAGGAATTTAAAATTCCAAACAGAGGAATGACTCTCTTCTTCCAGCATTCTCACTCATTACAGAAAACAGAGTTTATGTTGGGCAATACAGCTTCTAAAGTGCCAAACTGTGGCAGATAGGTAGTAGACTTAAAAGAAACTTTCTCCACATTTTAATCATAGTCTCCTGAAGGTTCTAAGTCCTAACATCATCCCATGGCATTCCTTGCCCTGGGTACTGATCATTTTTTTAGATCTCTGGTTTCTAACCTCCTGACTGAATTGCTGAGATGTTTTAAATGTGTCCTATGGTCAGAAGAGGAGGCTATTTTGCATTTCCATGATTGACCTGTGAAGACCTTTAAAAAGTCGTCATTATGATGGATTGTTCGTTCCCATAACACCTACAATGTCCTTTGAAGATGCATCTATTAATAAACTGGCCTACATGAGCTAGCCTAGGAACCTGAGCATCATTTATAATATTCATTTATAGTTAACTTAATACAGAGTTTGGAATGACCAGCTCACAAATGGACTCTTGGAATGCAACCTGCTTGTAATATGGACATTGACTGTACAGGAGAGAATTTGGATCACTATGTGGGCTAGGAGGGAAATGCCTTCTGTTAACCAGCAATGCCACAGATTTGAACATTGCACATTTGTTTTGTGTAATCATCCATTTAACTGTGAGCAAAGAGCAGGACTGAAGCAGTGATGATCATGTCTAATGTGTATAGATTCCATTTTAGTAGAGCATACTGCTATGTTCCATCACTATATCTTAATTCTAAATGTGATTTCTATTGTCTCCCCCTTTTTAGTCAGCCAGCAGCAGAGCAGCAAAGTGACTTTACCTTGCAGCTCAGTAACTTTTAATTGCTTCTTCCATTTTCCTTGATTGTGAGAAAAATGGAGTTGCTCTCTGTGCAATTTCAGTACCCAGATCCACAATTGTTAAGAATATAAATACTAATAACAGGAAAAGTTCACACATCCTTAGAGAGAGAAAAGAGAGAAGAGAGTCTACTGTGGTTGTAATGTACTGTGTGTGTGAGCGCATGTGTTTCTTGTGTATGTGAATGTGTTCTTATGAAGAATCAGAGCATTACTTAAAAAATACCAAAGTTTGATATGCAAATTGTGAAATTATTGGCCATGGACATGTTCTCACTTACCTTTTTCAAAACTCACATAACTTTATAATCATAATTAACCATTGCTTCTAAAACAATAGAGAACAATGACATTTAAAATTATTCTAGGACATTATAGTCACCCACTTCACCATTCTTACGTCAAATGGGAGTAAAATGTGGCTGAGTGGGCTTTAATAATTACTCACAGCTTCACTGGATCCAGGCTACAGGCAGTGGGGACACTCCTGCAGCTTCCTCTGATCCTTGTCATATTCCTGGTGAGGCAAATGCTGAAAGTGCAGCCTTTTCTCTACTTTCTCACACTTGCACTGGTGAACACTTCTCCTGCTGAGCACCTGGCAGCTTCAGAAATATGCTGGGAAGAGCACTGATTTCAGTGCACACATAATTGCAAAGACTAACTTTGCCCCAGATGAGAGGTTAGCATTTGTCTTACTTTGTGCCTGATGGAAGGTGAGGGGCTTCCCTCATGGTGGTTGTGCTGCTTTGCTTTTGACTGTAGCTGCAAAGAAAAGGGAAAGATGGGGTGGGGAATTTTCTAGAGATTTTGAAGGTTCATTTCCATCTATTATACAGTGGGAAGCTCTTCTTCCCTCATTTCCCTCCCCATGGTTGGGGGGGGGGAGCCCAAATCATCCAGAACCCATGTGGGAAACCCATAAAAGTGTAGCTTATTTTGCTGAAGCAGGGGAAGGGTTTCAGAATCTAGGATTTCCTAGCAGTTCTCAGCATCCTGGTAAGAGAAAGGCTGGTGTCTACCATCACAGATTTGCAGATAAAGGTTCCCCTAGAAGCAGAATCTACTCGTTCTGAAACTTTCATCTTCAGCATGTAAAATACCATTTGTTTTCTCTTTGGTGTTCCTCATGAGTGAATGAACAATTGTGTGTAAATTATGTTCATTAAAGTACATTATATATCATCAGACTGACAATATCTCTATGACCAGTGTTAATCTGCAAACACATAAATCATTTAGAGCACAGCTTTGCATGATGTTGTCAGGCTAAGTCCTCTGCCCAGAATCTATCTGTCTAGCATAAAGCAATCAGCTAAAGACAAGAAAACAAGAGAGATTCATCTACAGTGTTCTTATTGCATCTTTCCTTCTTCTTGAAAACAGTGACTATCTTTTCTGAAGATATTAAACATGCCTGAAATCCCGATGTCTTTCACAAAAGCTTCCAGTACTAATAATTGACTCTTCAGTTTCCTGTGTGGCCATGTGTGGAATGAGATATACACGTGTCCTTAGTTGTTACATTGCAGTGTTGTAGCTTTCTGAGGTATCTTGGCTTACATTGCCACCTCTTACTTTTCCTAGAGTTTCTGTGTCCACATTTGTCCCATCACTGCTTGTCCCAGGGGACTGAAACTTACTGGAACCTACAACCTCCAGGACCATTATTTTTAGGACAAGACGATATCCTAAGAAACATTTTGCTTGCCCTTCTTTCTATTTGTACGTGATTTGTAATTCTCAAAAAGTAGGAAACGTATGTTAATGCATAAACATTTGTTATGGTCAGTTACATGAAAGAAGACTATCAATGTCATTGAATGGAGCAAAATCATAATGGTTTACCTCTAAGAGATTAGGATGATAAGTGGCACAATAGGGGTGAGCTAAAAGAGGAAGCTATAGTTAATCACCAACCTGGTATTCACTAATAAACTCTAATCTATTAACTCTTGATACATTAGAATTTATACTGTCATTTCCTAGCTCATTTCAAGTTTTACTTCAAAATTTTCTACTTAAATCATTCCATAGAAATATTTTTTAAATGTATTTTTGTCACAGTCATTTGCCTTATGTAATGTCACCTTATGGCACAAATAAGATGGCTCAGCAGGCAATTGTTCTTGCTGCCAAGTCTGCAGGTGGAAATTTGATCCCTTGGCCCTAAGTAGTAAACTGAGAGAGCCAGCTCCCCCAGGCTACCCTCTAACCTCTACATGTGTTTCATGATAAATGTGCCAAGCTACCAAGCTACCTGTGTGTTGCTTATACACAGAGAATTGCTATCTCTCAAATATTTTCAGCAAGATACAAACTGTGTGTGTGTGTGTGTGTGTATTTGTATGCTTCCCTTGACTTATGAGATAGCTGTGCTTGCAGGATATTAGTTTTGCTAATGATGGGGTTAAATGAAAATCATTTACTAGTAACTGGGTAGGATAAATTGAAAATATTCCAAAGGGCAGTGTAAAACCCTCTCACAAAGAACATATTTCATTTTTACCATGTGTACAGGGTGGGAACCGAAGATGTGAGTTTAGAATGTACTCAATAGAATAATCTGAATTTTCCAGAGGATAATAAAGTGCGTTAAAATAAAAGCACTTTCAGAAATATCCATACAGAGAATTAAAATCCTGTTTCTATTATTAGATGTAAAAACGGCAAAATACTTCATAACTAAACGAGTAGGACAAAGGGTAAGCACCTGTGGCACAGAGCCACCATTATCTTGCTCCTGTCATATGTCGGCACTGTCTTCTTGCTTGTCCCCGTGTCATATTATGACTGCCCTTCAACCCTGCATGTTTTTGTTCAGGTGCTGGTAGCATAATGCTTTATTAGAAGTGTTATATATCCACCAAGAGTCTCAATATATGTATATTCTGATGTTTCCGTTGTGGCAGGGATGTCTTTTGGAGGGAAATCTCCAAATTTGCTTGGGCAGGCAAGGGCTAAATTTATTAGTTGTCTTGCCCAGAGGAAAATTTCTTTTTTTTGTAATTAATTATACTTTATTCTCTTTATATCTCCCCATAAACCCCAGGAGGACCCTGGGTAAGATGCTCAATCAGAAAGGCTAATGAGATGGGCATCAGAAGAGGGAGAAAACAGGGAAGAGGGAACAGAACAGGAGCCTATCACAGAGGGTCTCTGAGACACTCTACCCAGCAGAGTATCAAAACATATCCTGAGACTCATAGCCAAACTTTGGGCAGAGTGCAGGAAATCTTATGAAAGAAGGGGGAGATAGAAAGACCTTGAGGGGACAGGAGCTCCACAAGGAGAACAACAAAATAAAAAAATCTGGGCACAGAGGTCTTTTCTGAGACTGAAACTACATACAAGGGTCATACATGGAGATAACCTAGAACCCCTGCACAGATGTAGCCCATGCCAGCTCAGTGTCCATGAGGATTCCCTAGTTATAGGAACAGGGCTGGCTCTTTGATCACCTCCCCCTGAGGTACCAGTCCACAGAGGAAGACAAAGAAGCCAGTCCTGATGAGACCTGATAGACTAGGGTCAGATGGAAGGGAGAAGGACCTCCCCTATCATTGGACTAGGGGAGGGTCACAGGAGAAGAGGAAGGGAGGATGGGATTGGGACAGAATGAAGGGGGGGGGGCTACAGCTGTGATTCAAAGTGAATAAACTGTAACAGAAAAAAAGAAATTAAATTTCATTAATGGATGTGTTGGGTCAAATTCACATAATTGTGTGTTAATGTGGTGATCAATACATTACTGAAGAATTGTTGCAGCAATGTCTACTAAGAGGAACATAGGGCGGCCTGTATTCAGTTGTTTTTGCCTTCATTCTCCTAACTTCCTGCTCCTATATTAGCCTTTCACCAGAAACCAACTATGACTTGATCATTAATACTGTACCACTTCTCAAAATGCCCAGACAAATATTAATTATATTTATGCTTGTGTAGGCTACATATATTTATTTATATACTTTTTGTGCTCATTAATATTCTGTGTATCAGAAACTACAAATAACTGGAAAGCCACGTCAAATGTCTCCAAGAAGTCTCCTTGCATTAGAACTGAAGTAATTGAGAAAAACATCCCAACATTCTAAAAGAGCATGCCTGCCCCCACCCTTCATTTGCATTGACCACTGTGACTTAACAGCCAATGCTCTTTAGCTGGGCTTTATAAAGAGTATCATGTCATAGCAATGAAGACAACTCTAGGGTTGAGATTTTCCATGAGACAGGTTGAGTTGTTTAGTGTTAAGTGTGACTCCAAGTTAATGAATTACACACCCATGTTAGTTACATAGGTGTACAAACATAAAATAATTTTGTTTCCTGTAGTGTTTTTATTTTCTTCTCTTTACTTGGCTTCTTCATTGTGTTAAACCTACTTAAACATACATAAAACTGAAAATAAATGTGAATGTACAACTGAATGAATTATCACCTGCAATTAAATACCTGCATATACCCACATGTGTTAACACAGCCCCCAGGAAACTGCCTGCTACCTTACTACAGTATTCCCTGTCTCTTATCTCCAGAACTAGCCCTCTCTTCACTTCTTCCTTAGAATCAAATTGCTCATCTGCTTGGAGAAATATCTTTTGTGCCTTTCTTTTGTTTAGAATTTTGCATTTGTGAAATTCAGAGCCAGTCCTGTGGGGACCTGGAATCTATATTTTTCTTTTTTCATTATTATTATTATTAATTATAATTTATTCACTTTATATACTGGCTGTAACACTTTCCCTCATCTCCTCTTGGTCCCACCCTCTCTCACTCTTCCTTCCCTATGTACCTCCGTTGATAGGGGAGGTCCTTCTCCCCTACTATCTGATCCTAGCCTATCAGGCTTCATCAGGACTGACTTCTCTGTGGTCTAGTAAGGCCACCTTTTCAGGGGCAGGTGATCAAAGAAGAGGCAACCAAGTTCCTGTCACTGACAGCCTCTGCTCCCCTTACTCAATTCTGAGCTGCCCATGGGCTACATCTGAGAAGGGTGTTTAGGTCCTCTTCATGAATGGTTCTTGGTTGATTCATCAGTCTCTGCAGGCTCCCTTGCATCCAGAATTTTTGGCTCTGTTGGTCTCCTTGTGGAGCTCCTGTTCCCTCCAGAAATAGAAAAGATCATCCTGAGCAAGGTAACCCAGAAACAGAAAGACATACATGGTATATACTCACTTAAAAATGGGTATTAGACATGAAATGTAAGATAAACATTCTAAATTCTAAATTCTATAGTCCTAAAGAAGATCAACAACAAGGAGGACACTAGGGAAGAGGCTTAATCCTCATTCATAAGGGCAAATAGAATAGACATCAGAAGGTGAAGACAGGGAACAGGAGGAGCCTTCCACAATTCCACAGAAGGCTTCTGAAAGACTCTACTCAACAAGGTATCGAAGCAGATGTGGAGACTCGTAGTGCAGGGAATCTTATGGAAGAAGGGGCGACATAAGGATCTGAAGTTTATGTTTTAAAATTGCTGTATAGGAAGGTTTTTGTTTTTTGTTTTTTGTTTTTTGTTTTGGTGTTGATATGTAACCAAAACCTTTGGTATGCTAGGCCAGCACTCTTCCATTCAGCTGAATTGCTTTGTATATGGTTTTCTAATGAGGCCAACATTTCTTTACCTAAGTGTTTCACAGATACAAATAAGTAGCGCTCTTTTTTATAGTTTCATATTATTATAAGTAAAGCTTACTACTGGATACGGATTTGTCCTGGTCTATATTGACGTATTTCTGTTGGATATCAGGGAGGACTAACATAAATAATTCAGTGGCATGAGGCATGCCTACCAAGGTGTTTTTAGTAGAGATCATTAAACCATTGCCCAAATGGCCGCAGTAATTTACATTCCCATTGTGTTATCTCTATTCTGACATTATACGTCTTTGTGTTAGTTTGATGGTTATTTATTGTTTTTCTGAATATGGACTATGTCTTCCAGGTTCCAGCATGATTTCTTTCACTTAGAATCTTGGGTGACAGAAAAACACAAACTTGTTGATTCTTCCTGTGTATGCAAACAAAGAGGATTAAAGAGTTTATATTTTAAATTTATAGACACAAATATACCTGTGGAAACTATTCTTTATTTTTCTGGTTTTAAGACAGAGATGGGGAGGAAGAGAGAGATATAGGGGTAAGAGAGAAGGCTTTGAATATGTTTTACTTTCCAAAACCCAAGTTATATACTTTGCTTGGGTCTAATTAAACTTAATTTTTAGTTATAAAATATGTTTTGAGTACTGAAATTAGTTTCGCATTCAATATTTTCACCATTGTGTTTCCTCTCCAGATTTCTAATTATTCCTCAGCATTACCTTACTGGTATCATAAAGTCTCCCTACTCTTGTGGCAATGAGTGGAGGCCACAACTCTCTTGGATGTCACTCCCCAGCTGTAATTGGAGAACAAGCTGTCTTTACTATTGTTTTTGTGGGGATTCACCCCTTAGGGAATCAAAACTTACACCCTATAAGCAGAATCCTGTTTGTCACAGCCAGTATCTCTCAACATTGTCTTTAAGCATTCAATCTTCTATGATACATGGGTAATATTTTTTTTTGAGATGTTTTCTTACATTGAAAAAGTTGGAACTCTGTTGGGATTTATTTGGCATTCTTTGAAATGAGCTCCCTTTCTAAGGATGAATAAGGCAAGTTGGCAGTCATGAAACTTTCGTAAGCATGTGTCATTTAACGTCCTGCGTAAGGGAAGAGTAGATGGTACTGCCTGCTATATATCTCCCATGTTAAAACAATAGGGACATCTTAAAAAACGTTCATGTCTACCCAGAAGCCGTAATAGTCATGTAGCCTTTGCCATTATTGAGCAAGATAACTTAAATTCAGCAAATTGAAGAGTGCTGCAGCGCTTTTTTTCTAGGTTGTTCATTTAAGAATATTGAAAGGTAATGCTAAAAAAATTCTCCTAGTACATTATCCGATCATATGATAATGGAAGCCTTACAGTCAGATGCAGTGACCATTCTGTCTTTACACTTCATCTTCCTTTCAATCAGGTGGTTCAGAAAATAGAAATAACTCTAAGAGTGTTTGTAAATATATGTACATATTTTTATATGGGACAATGATACCAATAATCTAATTTAGAGTTTATATATTGGTTTGTTGTCCAGTAATTTCACTGGTATTTACTGCAAATTTAATTTTTAAAGTAATAGAAAATGATATTTTAGTTTGTCACTTATTCTGCAGTGAGTTCCTTGAGGTCAGAGATGCTTCATTCTTATACGTTTGACTGGGAAGGACTCTATTTTACAGTCTCAAACCCAAATAGAGAAAAAACTATTTTCAGAGAGCAAAGAAGGCAATGCTCAAACTGACCAGCCCAAGGTACAAGGACATCTCCTTGTCTTGAAGTATAGTGAGTGGCAATTGGTTGTTTTTCCTTCTTTTACAATGTTGTAATTTAAGTATTCTTTTTGGAAGGGAATTGTTTCAAGTGGTCAGATCAAAGAAGGGAACAGTAGTCAGTTATAATGAAGTGACCCACTAGCAGCCTAGGCTGTGTGAAGTGCTGCCATGGGATACCCCAACAACAAAAGTGGAGCAGGATGTTTTTACCTGACTCTTTTCTGTCCTAGCTGAAAGCATGGGATGAACCCACAGGATTCAAACTGTATGGTTAACTGCATTCAGTGAATAAATGCTAATGAGCTGTCCTGGAAATATCAATATATCATTTCTATTTATTAAATATTTATTATTTATTTTGATTGAAGCCAAAAACATTCTGCAATTTCTATGTGTAATGGGTTTTCATGGTACTTGGGGGATGTGATAGTTTTGAACAGAACAGTGCAGATGGCAATAGAAACAAAATGACAGAGGTCTAGTGAACCATGACTCATAGAAGGTAGACAACACCTTATGGGCTTTTCATCTCCGCAGTCAGAATATCACAGCCAGTTAAAGAAAATGAGGGACTTAATCTGAGATAGCTACACCGTGGGTAAAAAGAGCTGGGGAGGGAATCTGGCCAGGAGATTGGCAGGCCTATAGGTCTTCAGCTTTCACACCCTCTGGAATCCATGTTGATCTGTAGTGGGTCTGGGATTCTACAACCATCAACTCCAATTAACATTTGATCTTCACCACACAGTATATCCCGGACACAGCCAAAAGCAGGAAACTTAAAATACGAAAGTAGTACTGTCCTCAAAACACAAAATACCAGCAACTAGAGCTATGTGCCACAAAAAACATGTGTGATAGGAACCCAACCTGCTGTTCAGTGGGTGGTGGTCTAAAAGACAACTTTTTTAGACTTTTGTTATTTGAAGGTAATTAAGGGAAGCTCAGTTTTATACTTTCTCTGAATCAAAACATGGAATAGGATAGTTAACTTTCATATCCAAAGTTATATCTAACACTGGAGGTGACGGCTGGTTTGATGCTGCTTGGGAAGATTCCATAATAATAATTTAAAGTCAAACAAAATTGAACCACCATTGTGAAACAGGATGTTTCAGTGGAGTGAAAAGTTGACCATAATGTCAAGTTCAATGGAAAGGTACCTCACAATAACTAGACAGGGGGTCATAGAGAGATGGCTCAGTGGCTAAGAGTACTTTTCCCTACATAGGGCCTGCATTCAATTCCAAGCACCAATGTGGTAGTAGCTCACAACCATCATAACTCTAGTCCTAGAGGATCTAATTAAAGAACAAACAAAGAAACAGCCAAATAAACAAATAGATATGGAATTTTCTTCTGTTACTTAAATGCAGTTTACAGGGATGAGAAACATTTGTCATTATAAGCATGGTTAAATCATCTAAAGTATTTAAAAATAAAATTAAGAAATAGCCTACAACTCATCTTTTCCCTCTGTTTCTACTTCCATCATTTCTTTGGGACATAATATAATTGTGGGTCTAGAGCTATGGCTTATTAAATTAGTTTATGTACTAAGTCTATTACCGATTCAAAATTAGACTAAGTGACTCCTGCTAATCAACTTTTTAAAACACATTTAAGAACATGTCAGTAAAACTATAGGCCGAGAGGTTACAGTGTATGAGGGTCAACAATTGATAGGACAATGTTATTTCCGAGGATGGATGTCTAAGCTCCAAATTTACTTTCAAGATACAAGAGCAAATTTTCATATAAAATCTCCACAACAAAAATAAATTATAATAGGTGTTTGTACTGTCTTTCTATTAGCATATATCTATCTTCTAGTATTTGTGATGTTTTATTATTTTTAGCTGAAACCCTTAGGCAAGTGGTGCCCATTCTAAGAAACATAGATGTCTCACAGTCTTGTTTTAACAATATGTGTATTTGGAGAAATCTGTTCAGAAGAAAAATCCTTGTGAAATTTGAATTTACTAACATAGTATCTCAGGACAGTGCAGGAGTATGAACTTGAGGATTTTGGAGGAGGATAATTTGAATGAGCACAATTAATAATTATTTCTAAGTAGGCGGCTGGCAAAGGTCCCATAGTAGCATCAAAGGAAACAAGAAAATTAGTCTAGACAATGTCAACTGGGAATTTGTCACCTCTCTGTGTTTCTCGACTGACAGTCTGACCTGACTTTTGTGCAAGATTTGAAGTGTGTCTAGTCTGTTGGCTGCTGTAAGAAACAAATATACAGGAGAACCTGCCTCCAGTCTGAATTTATCACACACAGGTTGAAATAATTTTATTTTTTAAACAGACTGCACTAGGGTTCCATGGTGGGCTGGCTTTCAGACTCACTGAGGTTGTCTTACTGGCGTTTTTGTCCAGCATTACAACTGCAGTAGATTGAGCCCTTCACAATGAGAGAAATGCATGTATTAGGAAAAAATACTAAAACACCAATTAGTATTTTGGTAACTTTTAAGTTGGTTTCTTAAAAATCCCCTGCTTGGTCCAATACATAAATATATACACAGATGGTCCTCAGAAACTTCAGAGACCTACAGAATAGGGCATTTAAAGATATCTTTCTTAATTTAAGGCCTTTTTGACTTGGGCATGTCAGCTTCTGGCAATACCCTCAGCTTACTACAACAAAGATTAAAGGCATCATAAAATCTCCTTTTGGAGATAGATTCATTAATAACAAGCTAGCTACTGAGCAAAACTGCCCAGCTGTCTTTATAGACAGTATGCTGTCCAAAATGGACAAATCTTAGATGCAGGCTGAGTTGACTATCATGTTCTGCCATGACAGGGTAAGCAAGTCTTTCATATTTTTTCTGCTTAATGATTATGTCTGCCAAATATATGGGGCCTGAAGGCTAAAGATGGTGCTCCAACATTATAGAGAGACTCAGTGACTGATGGGCAGTAAACTCTCTCTGTCATGTCTTAGTTTTGGAAGCTGCTTGCCTGCACTTCCTACTTAAGTTATAATTTTATTCCTTCTCAAGTCTCTGATGGGGTTGAAGACTAAATAGTTACAGTTTCACAAGTTACGCTTAAGTAGTTTAGGATTCACGAAAATGTTTTAAGGTCTAGAAAGGTGTTATTTAAGTTGATAAATACAAAATATGACTGAGAATGACTTAAGTACACAGCTTTAGAATTACCTACATAAAATAGATAGTATTTTCTTAAAGGCTGCCAAATATAAATGAGCTAAACATTTTGAATGTAGCTTTTACACCTGGCTTTCCTGATTATTTCATAACTGTTCTTACTGTATGTAGTTTATTATAAATAAAGCAAACTTGCTAAATAAATAAATAAACAACTACCGAAAACTACCTTGCTTTGTGTTCTGCAGTTTAAAGCTTGGATGATGATAGGCAGTCTATTGTCAATTAGCCTTATAAAATGTAAAATGAAGTTCATTTGGTAAAAAAAAAAACAAAAAAAAACAAAAAACAACTAAGGTTAAAGACTCTTATATAAAATGTGAAGTTTAAAATTTGAAATGAATATTCTTATTTTCATTTAATGTTTTTATAAAAGAAATGTTCTCTTAATTAGGGCCTAAAATTACAGTTTATCTTTAGTGGACAACTCTATGAGCCTGACATTTCATGCTCTGCTCTACAGTTATGTCTCATTCAATCAACACTAAAATCTTTGAGTTTAGTGTACAGTGCACATTTGTAGTTTTAGAATACAAGGCTAGAAGGAACTGCACAAACTTCTAAAGATTGTACTGCTGGAAGAGTACAGGGCTCAGGTCTGTCTCACTATCTTCCATGCTCTTATAAGTATGACCGACATGGAAGACATCCTGCTAAGTGAAATGAACCAGACTCAGAGAGAAAAAAGCTTCTTGATGTCACTTGTCTTTGGAATATAGCCAAGTCAACTACATAAAATTAGAGAGAAGGAGTACTAAGGATAGAAAGTAGAGGGGACATAAGAAGAGCTTAAAAGGTACCAAGGAGAAGCAGCATAGATTAAATAAGTGTAGGCATTTAGTGTACAGTGGGAAGACAGTCATGATACTTAACTGTGTACCAGAAATGTCCTTCCTGAGTTTAAGGTTCTGTCATACACAAAAGCTAGCTACATGAGGAGGCTTATATGATAGTTTACTTGGCTGAAGTAATCATTCAAGGTATATATTTGTTTAAAAACTCTATGTAACACTCATTAAGTTCAGAAGATTTTTTAATGAATGCCCTGCATATAGAATTCCTTAAATAAAATTATTTAGCATCAGTTTTAGAGGAAAACCGTTCCAATCCATAACCTGGATTGTACTTTCTTCTACTGACTGCCTTAGCCTTTTCAGAGATTTGTATCTACATAGAAAGAAAGTATAAGAAGAGTCATTGAAAATCATCAATGAATTTGATGAAACACAGTTTTAATCAAGTCACTGTGGAAATGAATGAGAGTAACACAGGACTCCATAAAGTAATTTGATATTTTTGTATGGGCATAATTTTAGTTTGTCAAGCCTAAAACATATTACAATGAAAAATGGAATTGTTTAGGATTTAATCAGAGTATGAAACAAGGTCTTAGACTTTTACAAAGACCCAGAGTTGACAGCTAACTCTATTACCACTTCATTTGTGACTTTTCTACACTCCCCTCAGATGACCAAATCCAGTCTGCTATCATATGAACTCTCCTCACTTAGTACCTAATTAAGTTGCTTTTATGTGTTTAGAGATAATTACATGTGGGAGACCTCACTCTCAGTCAAGGTGAGATGCTGGTTCTGATCCTTTTATAGCTGACAATTTATATGATTATGGTAAATCAGAAACCAAATAAAAGGAAAATTACAAATATTAGAGAGGGGAGTGTCTCAATGTTTTCAGATATAAGATTTTAATATATGGCTTTAGAATAAACGTGTGTCATTCAAGAACCTGCAGGGAGATGATTCAGTAGGTAAAGTGTTTGTAAAGTTTCCATAGAAATAAATTTGAATCCCCAAACCTACGTCTGTATTTCCAGTTCTCTTCTGAGGACATGGAATAGATACAGAAGAATCCCCAGAACCTCATAGGTTACCTAGTCTGAAAGACACCTGAAAAAACAATTCAAGAAGAGACCCTCTCTTAAACGAAGTGAGAGCTGACTCATAAGGTTGTGCTCTGTCCTCCACATGCACGCTATGTTATACACGAGCAGCCACATTGGCACATGCAAGTGTGTGTGCATGCATACATACAAAAACACGCATTGTGTATACACATAAACACACTCAACAACAACAACAAAACCACTATCAATTAGAAAAAACAAAAGAATCAAAATGATGCCTCTTTTGCCTGACTCCTTTATCAAGTGACTCACATCCACCTGTAACTCTAGTTCCAGGGAATCCAATACCCAACACACAGACATGTACAGGTACACAAAATTATATATAAAAAAGGAAACTGCATATGTACTTATTAGCAAAACATTTGATAACATAAAAAGACACTTTAGACCTTAATCTTTACTTGTATTTGGCATTCTATCTTAGCCAATCTACAGTTTGATTGTTCAGAAAGAAAGAAAGAAAGAAAGAAAGAAAGAAAGAAAGAAAGAAAGAAAGAAAGAAAGAAAGAAAGAAAGAAAGAAAGAAAGAAAGAGAGAAAGAGAAAGTCAGCTTTAGAAGTTAGAAACCCAACTCTATTCCTATTTTAGCTGAAGTGTGGGAGGAAGGGCACAAAGAGACAAAGAGTGCATCTATTCTGAATTTCTGCTAATATAATCAGAGACTTGATTTGTATTAAAAAATGTAAATGTTTCTTTGAAATCTGACTTGGCCTTTGAGAGTGAAAAGGTACTTACTTAAAAATCTGCATTGACAGAGTGAATCCTACTTGCAAAGTAGAAACCAATGTTTTTGGCCTGAGTAGATCTCTAGTCATCTGTGAAATTCATAATCTTTTATCCATAAAATAGCTTCTCTTCTGAATGATAAAATTATTTCAGAGTTGAGTATTTGGCAGATCAAAAGACAAAAGATTCTGTGTGCAATCTAAACACCAGCACCAGAATGCATTTAAAACAGATGGTTGTTTTCCTAAAAGTCATGGATTCTGACTTTATGAATAGATCAGTGGAAATGTAGCTTTAATAAGTCAGATATTGTTTGTTCCCTTAGCAAAAGTCCAATGCCATCATGACTTTAAGAACAGCTCCAGAAATGCTGAGAGATTTTACTCATAGTTGGCTGTCAAAAAGGATGTTCCATTTTATTCCTTTATTGTCTAGTAGATTAAAATAGTAATGAAACATTTAATTATTTTCTGAGATGGAAGTCTATAGTCTTCCTCTTTAGTATGAATTTTTTCTTTTCATAGTCCCTGTGAGTTTTGATTAATCAAAGCTTATGTTACATCTTATATTTTAGAGAATAGAATCATAAGGCAGTAGGTGTAGTCAATTCTTCTAGGCAGAATCAAAGTGAAAACAAGGGATCCTGAAAAAAAGAGAAAGTTCTATTTTTTTTGAAGATTCTCTTCTTGCATGGAAGAAAAGAGAGTGGATAGGAAGTTTTCTCCCTTCTTTACTAGCTGCCAAGAAAAGAAACACAGGGGATTCCAGAGGAGAGGAATCTTTGTCTTCCTTTACGGAAACAGAGCAAGTTTGCTTTTTGCAAAGCAAGGGTTATCAGTGATGATAACGAGAAAAACTAATCTACAATTTTTTCAAAAGATTATGATTTATAATTATTAGGCATAAATTTCTCATTTGATGTGAACAAATTTTATGACAAAGGGTATTTGGGACATTGGTTATTTATTATTAATGGTCCTGTTCTTACAAAAGAAAATTTGAATCCATTGGCCTAAAGTTATGATTTATACTAAAAATTTAACAAATAAGATTTTCTGGTTTCTAGTGTGTATTTATTACAGTGTTTAATTTTAAATTGATCTATTCGGTTGTCATTAGAATTATATAAACAAATTAAATATTATATGAGCAACACTGAATAACTGTTTAAGGACCATGGTATTTAACTTACAATGGTATATTCATTTTTAAAGAACTGCCAACCATTTTTTATTATAATTTACCTTCTTGGTTAAACCCTGTCAGAAAGTTGGCCGTAGTTCTCTTCATTGTCACTCTGTGTGTGAATACTAAGGATGGCCTTTACTTGTTGTTTTCTCAAGTTGTACCATGGATATAACTTATTTTTAGTTACTAAGGCCCTTAAGTACAATTGTGTTGACAAATAGTTTTATGAGGATGGATATGCATTTGGAATTCACCTAGTACAATAGTAGATACATCCCATTTCATGAAACATGACAACAAACCCATTTTAAGGTTAGAACACAGAAAATAAAAGAAATAAAAAATGAGAAAGATAGAAAAATAGACTTTAGTTAATAAGATCTGGCTCTATACCTCTGTATTACTTTAGAGCTTAAGTGCAAGGAGCATGTTATTATTTGTAACTTTTACTACAACCAGGAGACAGTAGTGTTTGAAATCAGCCATGGAAAGGGCTTTAGTTGGACCCTGGAGGCTTTGGACTCAGGCATATATGAACAATAAGACCTGCCTGTACCTAGTTCATTGCATCTTCTGTTGGTTGTCCTTGGGTTTAAATGTCTTTCAATTTAATATTCTCTATTCCTACTTAATAAAAGATAATTCATATCTCCAGACATTCTAGAAAAATTGTTAACCCTTTCAGGTTCTTTAAACAATTTGCGATAGACAAATTTTTTCAGTGATTTCTGCTGAATTCTATTGAAAGTTTAATAATATGCAGTTTTCAGAGATTCTGGGACCTACTCTTTTAAGGTTGGGCTGACAAGTTACTCCAGTGTTCCAGGTAAGAAAAAGATTCTATCTACAATAGGTAACAGGAAAACACAGTTTCCCATGTCCATAGTTATGATGAATGTAATCAGTTTCCTTACAAGGCTGGATTTTTTCCTGCATGTTAATAGATATATGGTTGCAATTTTTCATGTCAAAACTTTAAGCTAATTGAAGGAAGTTGTTATGTGATTGCATTACTGTTGTGGATTTACAAAATCGTATCTGATATAAAGCTGCATAGATAAAATATCCTTAGATTATAATTCATGGTAAGTATATTTATAGCAAAAACTTACTACAGGGTATCACATTTTATGTATGTGTGTATGTATGTGTTTGTTTGCTTGCTTCATTATTTATTCTGAGACAAGTTTCCTCTGTGTGACTGTGGCTGTCTTGGAATACCTTTCATAGACCAGGCTGACCTCAAATCAGAGATCTGCCTGCCTCTGCCTTCCTAGTGCTGGGATTAAAAGCATGTGCCATGACACCAGGCCTAGGATATCACATTTTTGAAACGGAGAAATGTGGGAAACAAGTCTATCCATGTGCTGAAATAGAGTGCCATAGGATAGTGAGTAAGGAAGTGGATTTGGAAACTTACCTAAGTTGTATAAAATTTTAATCAGGGCATGTTTCTTTAGATTTGAGAATTTTAGTAAGACAAATCAGAGCATAATTTTTAAAAACTCACTTGATAAAAAATTACACAATTATCTAATTATAAAAATCTTTCACTACTTGTGTTCAACTATACATAATAGGAGTACAAAAAATCCTATAGAATAAAAGCTATTTAAGGCATGGCTTTAAAGTGCTGTCATTCAGAGAGAACCAACTATGAAAAATGTTGGCATGACAGACACAGTATGATTGATGCTTAGCAGCAACTTAAGATCACTACAAAAAAAAAACAATGAAGAAGAGAAACAATTCCACTATAAAATGTGAAGACTGAATTGTTTATAAATAAGCTAATTTATGAATTAGTTAATTGCCAACGCAATACTAGCCAATCTGCTTTGGTTTTGACAAAAACAATCTTTTTCACAGCCATCTTTGTGCCATAAACTAGTTATTGTAAAGAACATTCCGTGTGAAATTTGTGCACTGTAATGAATGTATGCAGGGGCATGAAGGATATTATGTGTATATTGAACTGGTCTCAAACCCAGAGCTTGTAGATAGGACTAATCTTACTTGATAGCTTGCTCTTGGGAGTCTCTTTTTCCTCTTTCTGATACTGGTTTTATAGAAAGACTGTTATTTATGTATGTTCTGATGATCCAAAGACTAGTTCTCAGTATTTTGGGGCAAGTGCTATTAAATGCTAAGCCATCTCCACATCCCCAAAATGGTAATGAGTTCAGGCTTCAAGTGAAAATGATGTTCTTAAAAGTGGCCACACTGGGGATTCGGACGGGAGGAGGGAGGGAACTATAGGGGTATATAAGGTGAATAAAGTGTAATTAATAAAAATTTAATAAAAAACAATAAAAAGTGGCCACACTTACACACACACACACACACATATATATGTATATATATATTATATCCAGAAAGCATTATTTTAATTTGGAATAATGTTTATTAAGGCATACTGTCATGCAAGAATGTAAAGTTAATATTAATGTAAGTTCTGAGTTTACAATTTACTTTCTCACTAGAAAATGGAGGCTAGAAGACATCTTAATAGAACTGATCTAAATAATTAATTGTCAATAAAGACATTCAAGGCTTGGTAATACATAACTGTCAATAAATATGACTGACAAAAGTGTCTGTTGAATCCACAATTAATCATTTGCTTCTATTGTAAATTAGTAGGTAAATTATTCATTATTTCAAGAGTACATAAAGCCTTATTGCTCTTGGTTCATCTCTGAAACTATAATTAAAATTATGTAAAGTGAAGTGGCTATTACAAAAAGGAAATCATGAGTATCTGTATAGACTTTTTATAGATTAATTTATTGACACCTTGGAGTAGGAAAAAAATATGATGGAAACAGACCCTGTTCATCATTACAGCAGTGTCAAAAATATTTAGACCATGTGCTTCCTCAATGGTTGCTGTTCTCCATTCCACTGCAAACTGATTTCCTGAGATTCATCATATGCCAGAGCTTAGTGTAGCAACAGAAGCATGCAAAGGAGCCCTCTGCAGAGTGTTTACAGTTGAAGGAGGATGGGCTTTGAACTCATTGTGGACAAGAATCTTGGCTCTTGCTGAGCACAAAGTTAGCAAGACACTAAATAATAGGCAAGGAGCAGGTCTCACTTTGACTCTCTCTGCTAAGTAAGCACCTGTCCTTTCCCCCATTTTCTGGTTCTGTTGTGTTGTCAGAGTGAGTCATGAAATGTCCTACATCAGGTGAAATGTCAGGGTGTTTCCAGGAGTGTTGGATATTAGATTCATGAAAGGCCACAGGAGTCCTTGAGGACTCTACTTTCTGTATAAAATTATCACCGTTCCCTTATACATAAGGAAAATCAGCAGCTTCACTGAAATACTCACTCATGTAAGTGCTCTATAATAAATCATTTTTAGACAAAGGGATTATGTGATAATTCTTTAAATAAATGCTTACTTACCATTTTAAGTGTATGACATAATAAAAGATGTGACTGAGTTATGAGAGCCAGATTGCTTTGATTCAGGCACTAGATAAATGATCTGACCTATTATATTTTCTTCCCTATTATCTTTTTCCGTTTTATTATTATTTTAAAACTAACATAATAATTTGTTTTATCTAATTGAGATATTGTAATTTTAATTTTTTCACAATTTATTCATTATAAATCCCTATTGAAGCCCTCTCCCTCAACTCTTTCTCTAATCCTTCTCTATTCCCCTCTCCCTTTCCCCTAGTCCACTGAAAGCAGGAGCTTTCCACCATTGCCATCTGCTCCCAGCTTGTTAAGTCTCATCAGGACTCCCTAGTGGGTCCTCTGAAAGGATTCACCCAACTGGGGATCAACGCAGATGCAGAGATTCACAGCCAAACCTTGGGCAGACACTGGGAGTCTTAAGGAAGAAGAGAGGGGTGGATGTAGAGGAACATGGAGGGGACAGGAGCCTCACAGACAGACCAACAAAATAAAAGGTTGTGAGCCCGTGGAGTCCTGCAGGGACTTATGCACCAACTCTAGACCATGCATGGAGAGGACATAGACCCCAGGCTCAGATGTGGCTGATTGGCAGCTCAGTCTCCATGTGGATCAGTGAGTGAGGGGAGCAGGGGCTGCCTCTATCATGAACTCGGTTGACAGCTCTTTGATCACTCGCCCTGGTGATGTGGCCAGGCCAGGCTCTATTATATTTTTCATGTTCAAGGTTTTATGATTCATGTATTTCTAAATAGTGACTTGGTGGTCTGCTTCCTTTCTAGGAGCCATAAAGGCAGGAGTTCTCACTCGATCACATTAATGTTCTTGGGAAATCTATCACTTAACTATGTCTTCCTAAGTGCTAATTGAAGAAATTTTACATTTGTTCATAACAGCTTAAGAATAGTAAACAGTTAAAGAAGCTTGGGTCTATCTAAAGCATAGGCATTCAAAAGGACAGTAGGCTTTATTGAACTCTTTTTCTACATTAATTGAATTGTCCACCCTAACAATATTGCTTCTTTCAACTTTTTAAATACAAAATGCTTTCAATAAGAAACTCAAGTCTGGACCTAGTGCTGTGGCTCAGTGAGTGAACAGGTTTGCTACTAAGTTTGATAACCTGAGTTCAATCCTTAGAACCAGTAGAGGGAGAGACCTCAAGTTGCCTTCTGACCTCTCATGCATACTGTGACACATGCACTCCATGGTTGTTCATGTGTGTAAGCATGCACACACACACAACATAAGAGAAAAATATAAATAAATGAAATAAAAATAAATAAAGTAATAAATACAAATGCTTTAAATGAACAGAATAACTGCCAATTATTTGCAGGACATTTTCCATATGATTTATTTACTGGAATTGTGATAGAATAATGAGCTACTAAATGGAAACTAAATAGTGCAAAAATAACAGATTTACTAAATTCATCAAAGGGGAAGAAGTATAATCATTATTGAATGGTAGATTTTAAAAGTCAAATTTTCTTTTTCTTACAGAGCAAAGGCTAGGGTATAAAATGATCTTTAGACTTCCCTTATTCACAGCAAGTACATGAGAAACAAAAACCTCCCACTGGACAGGACTGGGTGCCAATACAAAGTAAATCTCCCACTGGATAGGGCTAGGTAGGAAGGGGTGCTGATGCAAAGCAAATGCCCCTTAATGTGTTATCATAGAGACAGCGTAGAGCAGAGGGCATATTTCTGGCTGATGCCAAAATGCAGCCATGCTGCTATATACAGCTTTCTGACTTTTATAACATATTGAGAAGGAAGAGAAGATGCAATTGTACAAAGCCAGAAGTGTGAAATCTGTATTTAAAAAAGTAAATCCATAAATCAGACATTTCCTGAAAGTGTCTACATGATTATGTACCCAATTCCCCAAAGTGCTAGCTCAGGGGTCAGATCAATTTTGAACATAATGAAAGGATGGCATTTTCTTCTGCATTATGCCAATATCTGTTGAAAATTTCATATCTACAGAGGACAGAATCATTCTATTTGAAAAGTGGGAGGCTACCCGTAGAGAGCATGTATTATCTGAAGGAAATGTTCATTTCAAAAGGAAAGCTTGAATGACTTGGGGTTAGCAGTAGAGATACCTCTTAATCATAAAAATCAGTTTTAAAAATCTTCCAAGAGGCAAGGAATGTATTCAGAGTCAATGAAGTTACATCTATTTTAAAGACACTGCATGCAGAACCAGACATTGTAAACATATTGTGGAACAAATGGTTAATGGAGTGTGCTCAGCAGAAATTTCATGAAGCCAAGTCTGCGGAAGCAGTCAGTGGTAAAGATGTGTGCTTTTCCTGGGAAGAAGTAATGATAAGCGGAACATCTTTTCAGGTTTTGTAGACAACTTGAAATTGCTGATTTAAGTTTACCAGTATAGAAGTTCGTAAGTGTAAGAGCTACCACTCACTTCTGACGGGAGTCTTCTATACTTTCTGTTTCAAGATTTTAAAAGTAATTTTTGGGGGGAATTTGCTAATCTTGGCCAATGTCCGTCGGCTAAAAGCAGGGCCCCAGGCAACTCATCTCAGCCTGTGGAATCGTTCTATTCAGTGCTGCAGAAGAGGCTGTGATACAGCCGAATCTGGAACTATTTATATCTGTATCCAATTGCTGTTAATGTTTTATTCTTTTCCTTCAAAACAAACAATTTTGAAGAGATGCATTTTCTTTGGCAAAGCATTGAGTTCCTGAAGTAAGGGAGCAGAAGAACTTGTCTCAGCCTTCACCGGTATTTGATTCTCTGTCACTTGGCACTTAGAGAAACTTCATATGTGAATCAGTTGCTGTTCCAAAATAAAGTCCTTTAATTGATGCTAGTCTTATTGTTAAAATCAGGTGTGTTCAGGAAGGCAGGAGCTGAGATGTGCTCAGCAAAGAAAGAGGGGACCTGAGCTGTTTTGGATGGTGTTCCTGAAATATAGCAGCAAGCGGGTGTTCATTTCACCTAAGCGTTTAGTTAGGTTTGCCACATGCCATTATATGTAGTTGAACTCATATTTGTTCTTCAAGGCCTGTCTCAAATGATTGCTTTTTAGTAAACGTTCTTCCACACAAAGAAAAATTAGCATACTTCTGTGAATAATTGGTATCAACATTATAATTTTATTTAATGGGTAAATGACTCTACTGTAACATAATCAGCAATTCCAGAAATTAGGTTTTTTTTTAATTTGAAAGGTATTATTATTTTATACTTATAATGGGGATATATGTGCTAGTGCACTTGTGTGGGAATCAGAGCACAGCTTTGTGGTCAGTTCTCTCCTTCACTTTTACATAGGATCCTGGGACCAAACTCAGGTCATCAAGCTTAAACCACAAGCTCTTTAATTGCTGAACCATTTCACTGGCCCTGGGGGATTAGCCTTACAGTAATTTTGTTTGTTTTGTGTATGGAGGTTTGAGACATGATCTGCTATGTATCCCAAGCTTACTTTGAGGTTATGGGCATGCACCATCATGTCCTATTTGATTCTTTAAAAAAATAGTCAGTGAAGAAATTACATTTTTGGAATGTATGTGACTCTCCACTTAAAATCATCTTTCTTAAGTTTTTTTTTTCTTTTGCTGCTGCTGATTGAACCTAGTGTCTCATATGTGCTAAGGATGTGTTCTCAAGCTAATTCGGACACTGGTCTTTCTAGATTTCTCACCCTTGAGGCTATTATTTTGAATTGCAGTGTAAGAGTGGAAAGAGAATATAACTTGGAAATATGGCAGATCCTGGTTTAAACTAGGAAATACCACATACTAATTTTATATAACTTGTATGTAATTTTGTTGACCTTTATTTCTTGTGACAATAAACTACAAATGGCTTTACATATCTATTCTCTATTTTTATACATATATATATATATGAAAAAATTGCACATACTAAATAAATTCTTACTTACATTCACACACAAAAAAAAACTTCTTAACTCTGATTTTGTTCATGGCATTTCTCTGTCAAAGATGTTAACTAGAGGTTTTGTGACTATTGCATGAAGTCAGGAACTTAGGAGGCAATTTCTTCCCTCACTTCTAGCCTCTCCTTTGTATAGTAAGTCAGATGGAAGAGTGACAAAAGCTAGTAGTAAATGTGAGTATGGTGGTTCCATAATTTAATATACTAGTTGTATAGTTGATAATAACATATTTAATAGTGTCTTAGTAATTTTTTTTATTAATTACAGTTTATTCACTTTGTATCCCAGCTGTAGCCTTCTCTCCTATCACCTCCCAATCCCACCCTCCCTCTTCTTCTCATATGCCCCTCCCCAAGTACAATGATAGGGTAGGTCCTTCTCCCTTTCCATCTGACCCTAATCTATCATGTCTCATCAGGACTGGCTTCTTTGTCTTCCTCTGTGGATTGGTAAGGCTGCTCCCCCCTCAGATGTAGTGATTCAAGAGCCAGCCCATGAGTTCATGTCAGAGACAGTCCCTGTTCCTATTATTGGAGAACTCTCTTTGACACTGAGATGCCATGGACTACTTCTGTGTAGGGGTTCTAAGTTATCTCCATGTGTGGTCCTTGTTTGTAGCATCAGTCTCAGAGAAGACCCCTGTGCACAGAATTTTTGGTTCTGTTGCTCTCCGTGTGGAGCTTCTGTTCCCTCCAGGTCTTTCTATCTTCCCCTTCTTTCATAAGATTCCTTGCATTCTGCAAAAAGTTTGGCTATGAATTTCAGCATATGCTTTGATACCCTGCTGGGCAGAGTCTTTCAGAGACCCTCTGTGGTAAGTTCCTGTCCTGTTCCCTGTTTTCTCCCTCTTCTGATGTCCATCTCATTTGCCTTTCTAAAGAAGATTGGGCTTTTTACCAGGGTCCTCTTTCTTTATTAGCTTCAGTATTTTATTGCTCTAAAGAGACACTATGACCAAGGCAACTCTTATAAAAGAAAACATGTAATTGAGGACCAACTTAAAGTTACATAAATGTAATCTGTTATCATCATAGCAGTGAGCATGGCATCAGGCATGGTGCTGGAACAGAAACTGAGATGACATCTTTATCTAGACAGAAAGAGAGAGACTCTGGGCTTGGCTTGGGCATTGGACATCTCAAAGCCCACCCCCAGTCACGTATTTTTCTCCAACAAGGCCACACCTTCTAATCCTTTTAATCCTTTCAAATAGTGCTACTGCCTGATGACTATTCACTCAAACATATGAGCTTATGGGAGCTATTCTTATTCAAACCATCAAAAGCTGACACGAAGTCTAAGCATTCTGCCTGTTTCCATCGAGTCACAGAAAGTAATAACATTTCTTTTTTAATTTTTAATTTTTATATTAATTAGTTTATTCATTTTGTATCCCAGCTGTAGCCCCCTCCTTCATTCCCTCCCAATCCGCACCCACTCTCCCTCATCTCCTCCCTGTCCCTCTCTAAGTCCACTGATAGGAGAGGTCCTCCTCCCCTTCCATCTGACCCTATTTTATCAGATCTCATCAGGGCTGGCTGCATTGTCTTCCTCTGTGGCCTAGCAAGGCTGCTCCTCCCTCGGGGGTGGAAGAGGGAGTAAGTCAAAGAGTCAGCTACTACATTTCTAAGTACTGTACTCATTTATAAAATTCACCTGGATATATCCTGCATATATTTTTACAAGGACACTATTCAACATTTTAGCATATTTAAAGCAGATTTAATATGTTATTATAATGAAATAACATAAGGGTGAATTTCAGAGAAGTTACTGTGATAGACTAGCAATACTTTTACAAGTTGCTGGAAGTTTGTGCTGTTTATGGTTGCTTTTCAGTTCAATAAGACGCACACTGATTTTTGATGTGATCTGCAGTTGTGTGAGGAATATCCTAATGCCTTCTGTCTTCCTCACTCTTCAAAGAGGAACTACTCATCTCCACTGAAATTTTAAGTTATTTTTCTCAGAGTGCTTTAAAAGTCAGTTTGCATACCTTACAAAAGACTGATTTGGGATTTTATAGATTAAACCATGACAGGTTAAAACAAAATTCAGAACCTTAATTTATGAAAGATGTTCTGTAGTAGAAGATTGAATTCAGAATTATTTGAGTGAAATTCAAGTTAGTTTTACTACTCATCTTTGTAGACATACATAAATAGAAAATTTCTCCAAAACTACTATTTCTTCTGTCATTCATTATCTTCTAATATTGAGTCTAGGAAAAACATAAAACAATATTGAGTAATGATTTTTAACTGTTGACAGACTCACCTTGAATCCTGTGTTAGAACCAGAGGTGGATTATACTTGGTTTATTGTAGCATCTTGACTCCTTATTATCAAAGTGTGAAGTTAAGACTTGGCCATTTGAGTAAACAGAGTGATTTACAATGTTCAAAATTTATTAAAACTACAACTGTAATGAAGCATATTCAGAAGGACCGGAATGGATATGAGTAAATAGGAGGAGGAACAGAAAGGTGATGGGAGATGGGAGAAGTACACAAGATGTAACCTTTTGAAACTCTAACCCACAGGTAGGGTATGCCCAACAATTCACAGACTTTTCCCAGTAATGCTCTACACACCCGTGGCTAGTGATGGCCAAACAGTGGTTATAGAGAAGCCATTCTTTTCCATCCTTTCTTGGGAACTTTGCTGTCTCCCCCTCTTCTAGTTGCTAGCAATAAGTCTCTACTTGCACAAGCTGAGGCTGAACCCATCCTAAAATGATTTTATATTTTAATGAAGGGATTATTTGAAGATGAAATAAATTCATTAACCAATTTCTTCAGTAATCAGTACTGATATCCTTTGGTAAGAAGTACCAGTATGCTTGATAAAACATAGATGGGCTTGTTCTAACAAAGCAGAAGGGCTTCATCCTTCACTCTTACCCCAGAGTTTGTTGATATCTTTTCCTTCACAATGAAAGGACTTTGAAAATTCATTTAATTTTTAGTGATGTGTGTGTTCGCATGAGTCGGGGCATATGTGAGTGTTTGACAGTATAGCACAGAAGAGGGTGTGGAATCCCTTGGAGTGAGACTTACAGGTGGTTATGAGCTACTCAGTATGGGTGTGAGCAGCTGAACTTGGTCCTCTGCAAGAGTACTCCTTGCTCTTAACTGCTGAGCCATCTCTACAGAGCTCAGGATGAATGCTTCTGAAGATGAGGCTCTTAGATGAATATGTTTAGTTCTTAGCATGTAAGGAATACTTATTTAAGGAATAATGTGAAACATTATGAATATGTAAGATAGTTGTTTTCCAGATTTTAGATATTGTAATTAATTTACAGTTATTAGTATTGTTTAAGCATAGCATGTTTAAGCATTGTTTAAGTAATTGAGAATTACACAGAAAATACAAATTGGAGACAACATATATTTCCTGATTAGGAATGTGTCTTGTAATTTAGGTAATTTCATCCATCTCTAATGTCCTCTAAATCAATCTGTTGGAACTTATTTTATTTTATACTGTAAATCCACTGATTCAATGGAAGCTGTTATATAAACTCAGAAAATTCATTTTGAAAAAGCTTATCAAAGGCTCCAAGTAGATTCATTCTTTTAGAAAACTACCTGGTATCACAATGCTGTCTGCACAGACACTGAGGCTACTCCAAGCAGACTCTTACAAGTTAGAACCAAGTTATTAAATGAACAGGAAGTTGGTTTCATTTCTGTGGATATAGAACTTGCTCAGTTTACTGGAAGAAGGGGCAATGGAAGAAACAGTGGGAAGCCTTCTTTATAGCCACACAACCAGCCATCATGGAGAACTGGAGCATGCTCATACTACTTGAGATATCATATCCAATGTAGTGAATTGACCATTTAGCATCCCATCTACTTCAGGGAGAGTGCCATTCTGGTGTTGCTCTTCTTATCTTGCTGATATGTTTGGTTTATCAAGACAGAGTCTCATTATGCAGCCTTACTGACCTAGAATTCATAATGTAGCCCAGGCTGGACTCAAACTCATGAGTTGCCTGCCTCTGCTTCATAAATGGTGGGATTATAGGTATGTCCCTCCATGCCCAGTACTTCTTGCCTTGCTGATTTCTGCAGCTGTGCAATTTCTTTAAAGGACCCTATTTTTTCCCTACTGAGTTATTGATTTCTAGGTTTTTCAGTATATCATGTGTCCATAAAAATTTTTTATTTTGTTTAGGTACAGAGAATGCCATCAGACAGAATGCCTTTTTATATTGCTGTTCAGATCCTCAATGTCTTGTGTCTTCAAAATAGATGCTAATCTGCCTTATTTATATACAACCATGCAGAGTCTGATAGAACATAGCATGACCTAATTTTGGGAACACTAGGCACTTGAAATCCATATGTCTACTTCCTTCAGAGAGATCTGTGAATGTCCTGTCAATGTAGATGGAACTTTGGATTAAAGACTACCTTTTATGTACCTGTGTTCATGTGTATGTATATATAAAGTTGATTTGATCTGTCAACCAAATTTTTCAGAGAGCTGGAGAAAAGGTGTCTACAAAAGTCTATAGTGAGAAGGATCCAATGGAGTAGATCTGGAAAAAATGATAAGAGTCTTAATCAGGCAAGCTGTGTGGACATCCACAAAGCCAGAAATACGTGAGAACCAAGTGTAAAAGAATTTCCTCAGTGCGGGTATCCATAGGGGCACAAATGATGGCTTGATGTGTGTCTTTAGCTGGGTTTTGTTCCTTTAGATCACATTAACCTCATTTTATATTGAACCAGCTGAATTCATTTCACTAATATTTATTGAGGTCACCTCTATTCCAGGCAGTACGCTTCTCTCTTTTCTCCACTAACTCCACTTCTAATTGACTTAAAGTAAAAATATGAATCAAGTTCAGGTTTAATGGGTCAAAACTTGGCATCACTGTAAGTGTTTAAACGATTTCAAAAGACAGGTTCTAAGGCAGCATTTAAAGTGCCCTCCAAGAACAACATTAAAGAAATTTGTTGGATTTCCTCTTAGCTATGCATTGCTTTTGTTAGTCACAGGGCTGTTAAACACCCACATTGAGTGCTGACAATAGACTTTAGTAAGGAAAATGAGCACTTTTGACCAATGGCTAGAAAGGAAGCCTGTATAAAGATGAAAATAACCAATGATTTTTATTTTAAATCAGAAATTGGTGAAATCTATCTCCAAAGGCTCCAATCGTGCAATTTAGGTCTCTAGATTTCTCTCATAATTGTAAACATAGTATAAACAGAGTGATAGTCAATATATAAAATGTGACCACTTTGCATTGTGGCTTGTGGATATTGCAGTATCAAGTTGATTCAGGTTCCATTTGCTATAAGGTATTTTCCTTGTTCTTGCTTCTCTCCAATTCCTTTAAACATATAAAAATTAATCTTCACCCAGAGGAAATAAAACATGTTGGATGGGATTTGATCTTTAACTTTAGTCTGCCAACCTTTGATTTAAATGAAGAAATTAGCACCTAGAACTCTCAAGTCAAATGATATAATCTACTGCATGGATGACCAGGTCAGACATCTTCCAGGAGGTATACTGAAGGATCAGCAATCCTGGTTGAAGCACTTAAAGACTTCCATTTGGGCTTGATCGGCTTGTATGAGGCCACACACCACCACTGAGGAGATGCTTGCTGGAGGTTCTATGGGCCTTAAAAATTCTAACAGTCCCTTGCAGGTGCTATTGTTTGGTTGAAACATGGTACTAGGATTGATTGCCGTGTGACTTAAGTTACTTGACACAATATAGCACCTGTTTTTTCAAATAAAAGTCAGGTTGAATTTTGTTAGACATTTTCCATTATGGGAGAAATATTAGCACAATACATTTTAGAAAGAAAAGTTATCTCTTAGAAATCCAGTCAGCTTCCAGCCTGTTAAATTACTTCTTGCTGGTACTTGGAGAAAAGCCACATGATGTATAGAAGGATGGATTTCTCAGGACACAGGAGCTCCCACAATGAATGCTTCCTTCAGAATGAGTCTATGGGTTTCAAAAAAACTGAGGAGGACCTAGCCTTCACCGGTCTCTGTCTGCATCCGAGTGTGGCTTGCTTGATAAATGCCTGTGAATCTTCCTATGGCTTTTGATGTCTTTTGTAAGCAAAGTAGATGACTAAGCAAGAAGGTAAGAATATGCTAAAATCTTATGCTAAAATCTCTTTTAGTTAAAGTGGCTGCACATATTTCCATAGGACCAAGAAAGAAAGAAAGAAAGAAAGAAAGAAAGAAAGAAAGAAAGAAAGAAAGAAAGAAAGAAAGAAAGAAAGAAAGAAAGAAAGAAAGAAAGAAAGAAGTGACTTAATGGAGGCATGTTTCTGGAAGGCAAAATAAAACACCACTGGATTACTTGTTAAAACAGTTCATTTTCTGTGCATGGAAAAACATATACTGTGTTGCTTCCTAACCAGATTTTTTTCTCCTTTAATTCAGAGTCCTGAAAATTTTTTTTTCAGTTCTAGCAGTAAATGAAACACCCCTTTCCTTCCTACAGTAAGCATATGCTGGCATGATCGCATTGAGGATTTTTCTAGAAATAGAAATATGCTGGCATCATGTGGCCACATTGCATCCGCATTCAATGGCAATAGGGCCTCAGCTGTAGGCAAATGGGCCCCAAGACAGCATGCAGCTCTGGAAGGAGTTCCTTTGCCAGGCTTGTTTAGAGTCTCCTTATTCAGTCAGCTTCTCCTGACTGAAGAAGTGCCTTTACATCAGCTTCATTCATTGCTTGGCCTTAGTCTTTGACTAAGGAAGAACCAATTTTGAAAACGTTAAATGTTTCTTTCTAAGTAAATTGCATTTCTGTGCTATGCTAATTCACTGTTTTTAACTCCAATGCAATTCAAATCACTAGATACCTAGGAACACAAGAATCAGCCTCCCCCCCCTCCTTTTTTTGGCCTGTTGTTTGTTCTCATGTGGATCCTGGGCCTTCCTCTGTGTCCTGCAGACCCACTTGTCCTGCTGGCTGCAAAGTCCAGGAAACTCGTACTGATTTTCTTTTCTTTTTCCCAAGATATGTTTGCATTTGTGTTTATTTATGTTTGTTCATTAATTAATTGTGTATTAATCAAAACAGGTATTTAAGCACGACAAATACAATGATTACAGGGAAGCACAGACCTTTTAGTCCTACCATGAGTACCAAAGGACTACTTGTATCTTTTTTATTGTTGTTGTTTTATTCTTCTATCATATATTATATCCCAACCACAATTTTTCCCCTGCCTCCTCACCTCCTAGTCCTTCCCCCAACCTTTTCCTTTTCCCATCCATTCCTCCTCCTTTCCCTTCAGAAAAGGACAGGCCTCCCAGAGATATCAAACAATCATGGCATAGCAAGTGACAATAAGACTGGACACCTTCCCTCATATTATGGCTGGATGAGGCAATACAGTAAGAGAAAAAGGGTTCCAAAACAGTCAAAAGGGTCAAGGACAGCCCCTGCTTCCACTATTCGGAGTTGCACAAAAAGACTATGCTACACAATCATAACATATAAGTTGAGGGCCTAGATCAGACACAGACAGGTTCCTTGTTGTCGGTTCAGTCTCTGTGAGCCCCTGTGAGCCCAGGTTAGTCGATTCTGTGGGTTTTCTTGTGGTTTCCTCGACCCTTCTAGTTCGTACTCCCTGAGTTCTGATGAATGATTGACTGTGTGCCTCTTTATCTGTTTCCATCAGTTGCTGGGTGAAGATTCTCTGATGATGATTATGTTAGCCTCTTGTCTAGCAAAATGTCATTAGGAACTATTTCATTGACTCTTTGGTTGGTTGGTTGGTTGGTTGGTTGGTTGGTTGGTTGGTTTTGGTTTTGCTCGTCCTGTTTGGTTTTGTCTATGTGTCTAGGCTATCCTGCTTCTGGATTCTGGCCCTCCAGGAAGTGCTAGAGGAAGGCTGCCTCTCGTGGTCTTAAGCTGGACATCACTGGACATCACATAGGTAGACAATACAAATAGATCCATATCTGTCATCCTGAGTAAAACCTGTATCTTTTGTTTGTTTTATTTTTTCAACAGAAGGTTTCTCTGTGTAGTCTTGGATATCCTGGGCTCAATTTGTAGAGCAGGCTGGCCTCAAACTCACAGAGATCCACCTGCCTCTGCCTCCCCCAGTGTTGGGATTACAGGCATGCAGCACCATGCCTGGATAAAACCTGTATCTTTTTATCCCTTTTTAAAATTTTTATCATTTATTCAAATTTATTCAATTTGTATCCCAGCTGTGGTCCCTTCCCTCATTGCCTCCCAATCCCACCTCCTTCCCTTTTCTCACTTTATGCCCCTCACCTAGTCTACTGATAGAAAAGGTCCTCCTCCCCTTCTATTTGAACCTAGCCTATCAGCTCTCATCAGGACTGGTTGCATTGTCTTCCTTTGTAGCCTGGCAAGGCTGCACACACACACACACGCACGCACACGCACACGCACACACACCACGGAGAGGTGAACAGAGGGCCAGCCATTGAATTCATGCTAGAGAAAATCCCTGTTCTCCTTACTAGGAACACTACTTTTAGATTGAGTCATTGGGGTACATCTGAGCCCTGCCCCTCCATGCATTATCTTTGGTTGGGGTTTCATTCTCTTCAGGGGCTCCAGAGCTCAGTTTTTATGGCTCTGTTATTCTCCTTTTGGAGCTCCTGTCCCCTACAGGTCTTTCTATCTCCCTCTTCTTTCATAAGATTCCCTGCACTCTGCTTAAAGTTTGGCTATGAGTTTCAGCCTCTGCTTCGATACCTCCATCAGTAATCTTTCAGATGCTGACTGCAGTAAGTTACTGTCCTGTTCCCTATATTCCCCTGCTTCCAATGTCTATCTCATTTGTCTTTCTGAATGAGGATTGAGCATCTTCCCTGGAGTCTTCTTTGTTGTTTAGTTTCTTTATGAGTGTAGATTTTAGTATGTTTATCCTATATTATCTGGCTAATATCCACTTATGAGTGAGTATATACCATGTATGTTTTTCTGCTTCTCGGATACCTCACTCAAGATGATCTTTTCTAGATCCCACAATTTGCAAAATTCATGATTTCCTTGTTTTTAATAGCTAAGTAGTATTCCATATGTAAATGTATCACAATTTCTGTATCCATTCTTCTGTTGAGGGACATCTAGGTTGTTTCCAGCTGCTGGCTATTGCAAATAGAGCTGCTACAAACATGGTTGAGCAAATATCCTTGTTGTATAGTTGAGCATATTTTGGATATATGCCTAGGAGTAGTATAGCTGGATCTTGAGGTAGCACTATTCTTAATTGTCTGAGAAAGCACCAGATTGTTTTTCAAAGTAGTTGTACAAGTTTACATTCCCACCATCAACGGAGAAGGTTTCCCCTTTTTCCACATCCTCTCCATCATGTGTTGTCACTTGAGTTTTTGATCTTACCCATTTTGATGGGTGTAAGGTGAAATCACAGGGTTATTTTGATTTGCCTTTCCCAGATGATTAAGGACATTGAGCATTTCTTTAAGTGTTTCTCTGCCAAGAACAACAGAGCCAAAATACCTTGGCCCGGGGTCTTGCAGAGACCTCTTATCAAAAGGACCACTTACTTGTTGACTGATCTTTGGCTGTATGGGTTTGGGGGTTTGTTGTTAGTTTTTACTTTTGTATTAACTTTGAGATATTTTGGGTTTTTGTTTTGTTTCTCATTTTGATGGTGTTAAGGAGTGAGATCAAACCCACAGCGTCCCACATGTCACTAATACTAAGCAGTAACTACTATAGAAACAAGTTCTCAGATGTTAATCCCCTCCACTTCTACAATTGGAAAGCCAAACTAGCTTTCTGTCAAGTTCAGTGCTCCCTTCTGCACTCACTCCATGTCTATAGTACATGACGACTGGGTTAAGAACAATCATCTTAAAATTTTCATCTTTGTAAATTGCTTCCTTCGTTTTGACCTCATTGTTGTATCTTATCTGTGGCTTTTCCCTGTCTCCATTTAACTCTTCAGTTCTATTCTCTCCAGAACCATCATAATCCCAGGATCTGTCTCTTTTGACCATATAAAATAAGTCGTTTCCTTAAAAGGTATTTATTTTCCAGTGTCGTGTTTCCATAAGTCCTCCTCATGAATTTTTCTAGAGATTCTCAGTCTTAGCATTGCTGACATCTGGGGATGGGTCTTTACTTATTGAGAAATTTCCGGTGCAGTGTAGGATATGCAGCAACATCCGGCCTCTACACACTTGCTGCCAGTGGCGTTTCTCTTCCATCTGTGACAATCAAAATATCACAGACATTATCAAATGTCGTCAGGAAGCCAAATCGGGCCAGTTGACAACCATGACTTTGACCTCACCATAAAAAACAACTTCTAGCAAAGAGGTTTTCAGTGAGAAGCTGAGAAAAAACTGTTCATATGGCACAAAATAATTTTAAGTTGTTTAGACATGAGAGAGAGAGAGATTCCTGTGAGCTTTTTTAAATGAATATTAGAGACACATATACTTTGGTTGTTCATCAATAATGAATGCTTTTATTTCACATATCTTCTTTGTTGTATCTACTCTTTCTCTTTACCAGTTCAGTGTTCTCTTCTTAGCAAAGAGTACCTTATATTCCAAATTTTAATATGGCTCCTTATAAATTAATGCATCTGGAAATGAACACCCAAAAACCTTCCTAGGCTATCAAATGAAGAATGTGATACATATTAAATATTTTGAACACCACTTCTTAAATTAATAAAGTAAGCCACAACATATGAAAAATTGAATCTTTGCAGCAGCAAATAGTACTCACATTCATTTTTTGAAGATGTACTTTTATCTAACATGTGGTAGACTATGAAAATGATAAAATATAGAAACAGAGACCAGAGCATCTCATTATAATTCATTGTACTCTGATGCAGATTGCACTCTAGAATCAGATAACAGGATGCAAACTTAACTTGAGAGACAGGATATTTTTAGTGATCTTCCATTTGTTATAGTTTCCATCTGAAAAAGATAAGATTTGCTAATATCCAGACAATGTGGGCGCTAGCCAATGTCAAATGAAGAAAAATCCTCCAAATATTGTTTCATACCTACAGTAAAGTAGCTATTTTGGAAGACCATGATAAAAGAGCCCAGTGCCTTTCCCTTTGTTATTTCCCTTTTCAATGCTAATGGCATTCTGAAATTCATATGAGTTTGTGTATTTATTGTATAATTTAGGCAAGAAGAACATATACAGAAAATACACTACATGATTAATTTCCAATTTATAAAATTATATGGCTAATATTAAATATAAGTAGAAAACACAGTGGGTACTCAGGGATGACTGCATTCAAATTAGTAGAGTTTCTTGTTTCATTTTTTCTTATTTTTATATGCTTATTGAAAATCTGTTTGGTCTCAGATAATTCAGATGATGCAGTGCAGAAATCATTTGAAGTTAAGAATATTATTAATTTGAAATCCTTAAATAAAGCTTAAGCTCCAACTCCCAACCATTGGTACTGAAAGAAATGAAAAAATGATTATCTGCCTACATTGTGAAAGAAAATACGGACACATTATTTCTTTCAGACTAAAAAAAAATTTCTCCATTACCAAGTGAACACTGAATTACAAACTCTAATTTTATCTTAGTACTTCTAAAATACTGTGAGTGCATGTGTGTGTATCACAGAAATTCTTTTAAATATTTTTCAATTATACAGCAATCACTCTTCACATTTTTTGGATGATAATGACAAGATGTCAAAGATTGTTTTACTTTGTTTGTTTAGACCATGTTGAATGATATTTGTGGCATATTCATACTTCCTACTTTTCTAAATTATATTTATTTTCTTTATCCTTTTCTGTTAAATTTTCTGTTACTCTCCATAATAGTCCCCATTTGAGAGTACTTCGTTCTGTGATTCACTGCTATTTTGCAAGCTTTCTTTTGTCCCTTCAAATGAGCTATAGTAGATAATGGCTAATGGACTCCAGTTGCTGAGGAGTGAACTGCATGGGTAGTTTGGGGTTCTTTTGTTGTTGCTGTTGTTGTTTTTTCTTGTTTTCATAAGTCTTACTGTTGATGAGGACGTAAATATACTTTCTGATGTACTGAATAATGTTTCATGCAGACAATATGCAAACAAAATGACTCCAAATTTATAGAATTATTTCACATATTGAAATTTCATAAACATTTTTTCTGAAAGATATTTTATATCCTGGAGTGTTTGGATTGCTATGTGCTTTCCATTTTAAAGTAACCTTTTTAAAAAGTATATATCTCTTGGTTTGAAACAATCAAAAAGAAACTACTGCTTTGTATAGAGTTTCTTGTATTGAATGAATAATAGAGTAGAATTGGTTTGTAAGCAAGATAGAAAACAGAGACTGTGTTACTAACTTCCATGTGTTCTATGTTAGACATTTCCCTGCATGCTAGAGACGATGTAGAACAAAATATCATTTGTTTCACATGAAATTCATAGACAGTGGTAAGAGGTAGTCAGGATTAAAAATCTGAAAAAAAAAATAAAGGTAGTAGTTTCCGAAAGAGCTCACACGTTGTTATCAGTGAATTACCCAGCTACAAGTAAACTCACAGCTAACAGATCCCGACCTGGTGTGGAGGTTATCAATGGGCCCCACCAGTAAGCACTGGTGAAAGACTGTGATCTGCTTGGAGGGAAATCAGTACACACAGAGAGAGCTGTATCCATGTTTTCAAACTTACGGCACAGTGCCTGCAAAGGTCACGAGGCACCAAGAGAAATGACACTTCCAAGGAACTGAAAGGTTGTGGAATCTATTTCCTCATGACTGGGAATCCTGAGTTTATTTGCCACAACTGCAGGAGCTACCATGGTTTCAAAGAGAAAGCTCTGTCTTGAGTGTGTACGAAAACTCAGCATCACCAGGACCCATACCATGTGTTGTGTTCTTTCTGATGCTTTTGTTGAGGTGGTGAGTCATGAAGGAAGTAAATTCTTCTCTAAAGGACCTTTACTGTGGTTATGAGAAGTAGAAGTGGGATTGAAGAGGAGGAAGAGAAGAAGAGAGAACAGGAGAAAAAGCAAAGAAAGAGTGGATCTTTAAGTGCAAATCCAGACATGAACAAAGTTAACCTGGAATTTCTGATGAGAGTGGATAATATTCTAGGGACCACTGGAGTACGTATTAGATACAAAAGACCTTTAGACAGAAAAAGAAATGCACTAGGACATATGTAAAATCATTAACTTGGGTCCCAAATTCGAATGACTAGGACCAAATGAAGCACAAAGAACAAAGCTCAGAAAAGTTAAAAACAAACAAACAAAAAAACTGGATACATAAAATACCTGATGTTTTTTCATTTGAGTGACTCTGGCGGGTACTAGTTACAAATAGAGTCTATAAGCGCTGGTCCTTTACACTGTATGTACAAAAGTGAAAGTGAAAAAAATCTGTAATTCCAGAAGAAATTATTATTTATTTTTGTCCTATGTATATTGGGTTGAAAGTATCAGAAGGAAACTCTATCTTGTTAAAGAAACAATATTTTACTTTTAGTATATCCTGATAACTGGCTATTTAGAAGAAGTTAGAGATAAACCTGGTGGTGGCACACACCTATAATCCCAGTACTTGGGAGGCAAAGGCAGACAGATTTCTGTGAGTTCAAGGCCAGCGGGATCTACAGAGTGAGTTCCAGGACAGCCAAGGATACACAGAGAAACCCTGTCTCAAAAACAATCAAACAAAAACAACCAAATATAGAACATAGTGACAATAGAATAAGTGAAAGAAAAACAACAGCAGTAACTAATTATATTCTATCTTAAGGCTTCGTATTCATTGTTTCTTTCTAGAATACTTTCCTGTATTCACTCATTCTCCTCCTACCATACACCAAGCTACCTGGAAGGCTACAAAAGCAGCTTCAAGGAAGCTACATGCTGCTTATCTCTTGTTTTACAGAGCCCACTGCTCTTAGAGCAGGATACAGATGCAGGTTGCTCTGTCATTCTCATTGCGAAAACAAACCCTCCTACGGTGCTAGGAGTTTGAACATGAAACCAAGAAAAAAGAGATTCTCTTGTTCTCCATAATATGTACTAAGGTTGATTGATCAGGCTTTGCCTTTTAAGTGAGAAGTTTGTCAGTGTCAACTGGTAAACTCCCGTAGCACAAATCTCAGTGCCTCACATACTCACAATCATTTTGTTACTCTAGTCATCAAGTCCCAGAGTGCTTGGCACCAAAAGACGTTAGTAAGTGATTATGAATGCTTACTACCCTTCGAGAGGACCTGAGTTTGGTTCCCAGCATCCAAGTCAGGCAGTTCATAAACATCTGTAAGTAAAGCTCCAGAGAATCTGCCACCACTGGCCTCCAAGGCACCAGCACACCTGTACAGACACACACATAAAAGCCTCCCCCACACACCCCATACATACAAATTATATGTCTACATACAGTTTTAAAAATTATTTTAAAAGTTTAAAAGATGCGTTTTATTTGTATTTGATTCATATTGTGTTTTTTTTTTCTTATGGTCAAATTATGAAGGGGAAAAATAACAGCCTATAGGTAAATGAAAAATATTAATTAAAAGAAAATTTAAAAGAGCCAATTTAGATGGCTCAGTGGATGAAGATGTTTGTTATCCACATGGTGAAAGGGAGATCTACTCCTGCAAGTTTATGCAACCTCCACACATGTACTTGATGTCTCAAATTAAATATAACTCTTGCACTCCTTGAGTTAAAACTGTCTAATATAACTCAAACATTTAGGCTGCACATTTCAAAGTCCTTAGTAAGACATACCAGGCTTTTAATAACAATGCTGCTATCTATTTTTCCAGCCATATTTTCAGCTCTAAGTATACACTATAAAAATGTGAATCTATATCCTGAGTGAGGTATCCCAGAAGCAGAAAGATACACATGGTATATACTCACTTATAAGTGGATATTAGACATATAATATAGGATAATCATACTAAAATCTATATGCCTTAAGAAGTTAAACAGCAAGGAGGACCCTAGAGAAGAGGCTTAATCTTCATTCAAAAGGGCAAATGGGATAGACATTTAAAGCAGGAGAAGACAGGGAACAGGACAGAGGCCTACCACAGGGGGCCTCTGAAAATCTCTACCCAGCAGGGTATCAAAGCAGATGCTTAACCAAACTTTGTGGATAGTGCAGAGAATCTTATGGAAGAAGGGGGAGATAGCAAGACCTGGAGAGGAGCTCCACAAGGAGATCAACAGAGCTAAAAAAACATCTGGGCCCAGAGGAGCCTGCAAAGACTGATGAATCAACAAGGACCATGCATGGAGAAGACTTAGAACCCCTGCTCAGATGTAGCCCACTGGAAGCCCAGTCTCTACGGGGATTCCCTAGTAAGGGGAGCAGGGGCAGTCACTGGCATGAACTGGGTTACCTGTTGTTTGATCATCTCCCTCTGGTAAGGTGGACTTCCCAGGCCACAGAGAAAGAGGATCCAGACAGTCCTGATGGGAACTGACAGGCTAAGATCAGATAGCAGGGGAGGAAAACCTCCCCTATCAGTGGACTAGTGGAGGGACATGGGGGTGATAGAGTGAGTGAGGGTAGGACTGGGAGGAGATGTGGGAGGGGTCTACTGCTGAGATACAAAGTGAACAAATTGTAATAAACAGCAACAATAATAATAAAGAAAAAATGGGAAAATGTGAATCTATAACATAGACATGAGGGCTGTAAAGTTAAAAAGTAATAACTTTAAAGTGTTTTCATTAAGTGTATCAATGCCTCTTATCTAAGGTAACAAGTAGACTTTGCTTTTAATAAATGATTAATTTATTACAGTGAGATTAATTTTATAAAGCAATAAATCTTTGGTTTCATGTGAAAAGAGTTTGAAACTCTGAGTTATTAATGTTTTTATTCTCAGGATGATGAATTTTTAAAGATTTGGGTATTTTTTTTTCTGCTATTAGAAATTATCTTTCTTTATATCTTGAATACAGCTCCTGTAGACTACAGTGTGAATTTAGATTCTAAAATAGTGTACAGGAAATAATGAATTAGATGTGATTGTAATGTTTCATTTTGATTCTCACTCTTCAGAGCTCTTGGGTAAATTAGAACTATAGTACTGTCTTAGAATTCTGGGCTTTTGGAAAGGACCACTTTACTTCCTTAGGAGAGGGACAAGAAACATTAGTATTATTATTAATATTATCAATACTTATCATTCATATGGGATTTAACAAAGCAGTCTATGATTCCCTGTGTATTTTTCCACTTGATCCTAAAAGCCCCAAAATCCAAAGATCATGGCTTCCACTCACTAGAGCTCTCTGCAGCGCTCATTTCCAAATACCAGGAATAAAACAAGATCTTGATGTGCTGCTGTTGCTATTAGGGATATTTAATACAATATACTGAAGTTTCCTTTGGTCTCCATTTAATATGGTTTGCTTTTCTCCATTATAAAACTGCTACTTATACTTGTTTAAATGGACTGTAAGACTTCAATATCAAACACAAGCAACAAAAACAAATCCATTACGCAAACCTTTCACAACAAATCATATTCTTCCCTAAAGGACATGCCAGTACAAGTCATTTTGTGCTGCAGCCTAGTACAGTAAAAAAATCAAGGTTCCCTCTCTATCATCCCATGACTCTGTTGGTGGTTTGTTTCTTTCTGTTAAATGGAAGCCTCTTGAAGAGCTCTTGATCTTATTTAACTAAAGCAAACTTATGTATCAAAGCAGATATTAAGACTCACAACCACACCTTCGACAGAGTACAGGGAATCATATGAAAGAAGGGGGAGTTAGTAAGACTTGGTGAGGACAAGAGCTCCACAATGACCAAATAGAATCAGGGCACAGGGGTCTTCTGTGAGACTGTTTCTCCAACCAAGGACCATGTATAGATATAACCTAGAACCTCTGCTTGAATGTGGCCCACAGTAGCTCAGTATTCAACTGGGTACCAAAGTAAGGGGAACAGGGACTATTTCTAACATGAACTCAATGGCTGGCTCTTCGACCCTCCCTCCCCTACCGCCCCCCCCCCACAAGGGAGAAGCAGCCTAGCTAGTCCCCAGAAGAGGACATTGCAACCAGCTCTGAAGAGACATGATAAGCTAGGGTCAGATGGAAGGGGAGGAGGTCCTCCCCTATCAGTGGACTTGGAGGGGGCCAGGGAGGAGATGAGGGAGGGATAGAGAGAGTGGGAGGGAATGCGGGAGGGGGCTACAGCTGGGATACAAAGTACATAACCTGTGATTACTATAAAAATAAATAAATTACTTAAAATAACCAAAATATAAAACCAAACGAATAAAACTTGTTTACCTTAAAATAGTTTTGTATATAATAATGTATTTTGTAAAATGAGTAAATTACTTTTACATATGCTTTGTAAGCCTGGCTTTCTCATAATGAAGATAAACCAAACTAAAAATTCCAGCATAAATGAATATTTAAAATTAAAATAAGTGGCGTAGTATTAGTCTCATGTTAAGTTACTTCACACTTCTGAAACAATGATATTTTCAAGCCCATGCTCACTTCAGCTTTTCTGTTTTCTTGCTGATTTATAGATTGCTTAATATTTCATTATCTATCCTAATTGAAAATGATTTTTGGTACTTTGGTCAGCAATAAGAGCTACAAAGCAAATATTTTATCTTTCAATGTAGTCTATAAATAAGCGCCATTTAAAGCTTTAGGGCTGTCTTTAATAAAACAGCACAACACAATTTCAGTTTGATTTACTTATAAAGCTTTATCAGCAACATTTCATATATTATTCATGTTAATATTTTAACTAATGAGTCAGTACCCTATTAATAACTTTCCAAACCAAGAATAATCTTCATGGTCATTGTGATCCTGAGGAAAACAACAACAAACAACAAAAATTAACTTTTGGTGGAGGAGACAGAGGATATGTGAGTAATTTATTTTCCATGTTTGAATATTTTTGTGTTTAATTAATTAATCTAAACACTTTGCAGTGTATGCTGATCATTGCTATTTATGTTTTTCCAGTATCTTATGGATGATTATATCATCTTACGAATGACTTATTGGGCATTTGGGCCATAAGATGTGAGCAGCACCACTGTTGCTGTTCGGACAGGCCAGTGATTTGAAGAGCTGTTTCCAGAGAATAGGAACATGCTAGCTGACAAACAGCCCATGTCAAATGATGCTTCCGAACAGCAGACTTATTACAAGATGTAAAATCAGAGCATGGAAACTACCAGTTGGTAGGAAAGTTGAATGTTTGTAGAATAATTGCATAAGCATGTTGGATTTAATTTTAGGAATTATCCTTTCAAGAGAGCATGTTTTTGGTAATTAAACTTTACTTCTAGTTTCCTTTATCTCTTTTCAAGACAGTGATACATTAATATTTTTTAATCTGTTTTTACCACAGTTCTCCTGAGAAGGTTTAAAGAGCTTGCTTGTCTCAAACCCGCTCTTAGTGAATGCCACCTGCTCTTGGTGAATGCCACTCTCTCCTTCCTGTTTTTAACACAACCATCTTTGTGCTGGGAGGCCTCATTTTTCTTTGTTTCTGATACTTTTGTAATAATTTTTTTTTCTGCCAAGAAAAAATAAGTGCCAATATGTTCCAGTAAGCTGTTTCACATCAAGTAAAGTCCTATTCAGGTTGCCCATGCAATGAATAAACACATAAACAAACAAACCATATGTCATATATATGAATATATAAATAAACAAATACATATGCGTGTTTGTACACACATATATATGCATATCATTTATATACCATATATTATATAAAATATATATATATAGCCTTGGTGAGGCTTTGTGCCCACTTAAAGGCATTTTTTTTCCAGAAGACTTAGGCTGAGATAATTTTGCAAGACACACTACCATGGCCAAATTCTGAGCTACACTCTGGCCCATATGGCAGATGATTCCAGAGATAAGCAATGTTTTAATAGTGATAAAGTTTTATTTATTGGCCATAAATTCATACTTCCTTTTGCTCCTAACAGTATGGTAAATTGCACAATGATCAAGGTAGATTTCTGATCAATATAGATTTTATTGAATAATGTGAAACAAGTGGACAAGCATTAAAACAGATAGTTAAAGATACCGCCCAAATCTGAAACTGAAATCCACATGTCTTTGGGATTTGTGTTTGCAGACAATAACCTTAAAGGCATTTTATGTGTGCTACACCAGCTGGGTTCCAAACTCCAAAGTTCTTTTATACATAGTTAATTTGTAGGTTTTGACATCCCTTTTGAGCAGTGATGTTCAAAACAAAGATGGTCTTCACACTACTTCTTTATAACCTCCTAACTTAAAAAAAAGAAAAAAAAACCACGAAAAACTAAACGTTTTTTAATTCCTTTGATCCAAGCAACATTGTTCAGAAATCAGCAAGCAACAGAGTAGTATAAAACATTTTTCTTTTTTCTTTCTTTCTTTTCTTTCTTTCTTTCTTTCTTTCTTTCTTTCTTTCTTTCTTTCTTTCTTTCTTTCTTTCTTTCTTTCTCTCTCTCTCAAATTTTATTTCAGTTTATTTACTTTCCATCCCAAGGGTGCCCCTCCATCCTCTCCTCCTAGACCTCCTTTCTGCTTCTTCCCCCTCCCCTTCTCCCCTTTTCTCCCAGAAAAGGGGAGACTTCCCCCTGCCCCCTGTAATAACTCCCCAGTAAGTGAAGTCACATCAGGACTGAGCATTTCCTCTTCTCTGGAGGCAAGGCAAGGCAGCCCTGCCAGGGGGAAGTGATCCAAAAGCAGGCAATAGAAACAGCCCCCTCCCCCACTCCACTTGCTAGGCAACCCACAAGAAGACTAGGCCACCCATTGGTCACATATATGCAGAGGTCCTAGGTCCAGACCATGTATGTCATTAGTTGATGTCTCAGTCTCTGTAAGCCCAGATGGGTCTGGGTTAGTTGTCTCTATTGGTCTTTTTCTGAGGCTTCTATACTGTCCAGAACTTTCCCTCTTTCCTCTTTTCTTAACAGAGAAAATGGCAGGTTCCTTAGCAGCAGAGGTTTTAGCCTCCTCAGTATCACCTCAGCTGTATGCTTCTGGATATGTGCTAGCCTTTTTATTTTCATTTTTATTGCTTTTTAAAAATAGCTGTGTTTTTGACAAGGTGTAGAATTGTCTATTAGGACATAAAAAAACAAGCTGTAAATACATTATCCCGCCTCAGAGAATCAAAATAAGCACCAAAGAGTCTCTTTTCTTTTTCTTTCTATTCCTTGACTATCTCTTATTTCTAGTCTCACAAAGAACTGATGAAATACAGAGTTTTTTTTTCCTTTAAATATTTCCAGTTTTCAGTTTAATCTTTCAATTGAAATTGGCCACCTAAAATGTAAAGTATGCTTTCTTTTTGGCAAGGTAATAGTGAACAACAATATAATCATTATTATAATCATCAAAAATAGTGATTGGGTATCTAAATTCATTTGCAGCAACTAGGGAATAGAAAGCAAACATGACTTTTGACTCTATCACTAGATAGCACATTCTTTTTTTTTTT
>CM053755.1:49485369-49503631 GCA_028658305.1 Pachyuromys duprasi | reverse complement strand
CATCCACTCGTAGTCCTTGGTTGTAGAAACCGTCTCATACAAGACCCCTAGCATATTCTTTTGTAATATTTAATATATTCTGTTGATGACTGGTAACCAAATATCCTGGAAGCAAGGATTATGCGGGTTTCTTCTGTTTTCAAGAATTATATTTGGAACAAACATGGGTTCCATGTTTACCAATACTTTTACCAAGATGAAATAGTGCCTAGAAAAGTAAATGAATTAGAAGAAATTCAGTGGCTCAACAATTAATTAGCATCATAAACTGTTTATGTGCTAGGGAAAGATGCACCATGTCTCCATTGCTATGTGAGTAAAGATTATTAGACATACATAGTATCATATTTTTTGTTTGAAACCCTGAATATTGAAAAAGAAGAGTTCTAAAATCTACCGCATTTGGTTCGCAATGTGAATATGTCTTTCATATTTTTAGAGATCCAGTGCTGAATAAAGCAAATAAAACTAATGTTTGACAAATCAAATCACTGCTGAAGTTACAGTCTGCAAATCTTTATTGATTTTCACAGAACTTTTATAAGCTATAGCTTCTTGCTACAATAATCATGCTTCCAGCTAATAATACAAGACTTAGGCTAGTAGACTTGGTTTACTCTGTGACTGCTCATTTAGTTTTTATTCAAGCAATTTGATTCAGCTATCACCCCGACATCTAAATTTGGTAGTTCACTGTCCAGTAGCTTCATTTCCAAGAACTTAGGACCTGCAAAGCAATGGAACAGATAGAGTGATGATATTCTTAGTAATTAAATAACTGGTTTAATATTGCTCAGCTTCTTTTGAACAAGTACCTTGTCACTGAGAACATATGGAGTCTTGTTAGCAAGTTGACATCAATTGTACAACATATGTTACACTTCTACCTTGAATAAAGCATGAAAAGGAAAATTTAGTTTTGAACTTCAACATGCTTTATTCTGCAGAGTTAAGTGTAGGCTTCGAAGCCGGGTAAAGGAAACATGCGCTACTATCTATATTTTTAGAAAGAATTCAAACAGGTATATTATTGTTATTATTATTATTTTACATGTTAATCTGTAGATTAACAAGTATAACACCAAATGCTTATTTTACATAGAAAAAATGGAAGCAGAACATTTGAGAGAGATTTGATGTTGATGGGTTGTATTTAATTTGAATGTGCTACATTCCTTTTTTTGTTCCTCTTGTTTCTTTTTTCATGTGTTTCAATATTCTCTTTTAAATTTTAACATTATTTACTATTAATGAAGAAGTTGAGTTCTACATATAGATACTAAAGATACCATCTTGTGAATATTTTGCTCCAAATTTCTCAAGTGCTTTTTAACTCAAATTGTTTGTCTAATTAGTGTAAATAAGATGAACTCATAAAAATCCAATTTGCAGCAAATTTAAATTTAATGAAGGGTTGGACTCAGTTTGGTGTCTTATCTGTGGTATTCCCACCCTGAGAAGGCCAAGGTCAACTTGCAGCTCAAAGCCACTTTGAACTACAGATGGGGTTTTCAGGCTGAGATGGCTTAAAGAGTGAGTCCTTGTCTCAAACTCAAATGAGGGAGGGCCTTTAGCATGAAATTTACACATTGTTTCTTTTTAATATGCCAGTAGCACCATGCGCCTCAGAAACAAGCAGGGGCTTCAGCTGCCCACATTGGGGGTGAATGTTTGTGTTGGGATATTTTACATGGCATTTGGTTTAGGAAAGGGGTTGAGGAATAAAGGCAGAGGACAGCTGGCTAGAGGAACTCACTTGGGGGTTACACAAAGGCAGCACTGACCTAATTAAACTAACTTGTTATGCAAATATGTTTAAGTTTATTTGTTTGATGAAGTCCTAGAAATGTAATTACTGTAGGAAAGAGCGCTGGAGTTTCCATCTTGACAGCATGCCAAAGTTCTTCTCCAGTGTATTTGTGGCCAAGCTCTCTTTTCTTTGAAAATGTTAAACCAGTCTTTCACTGTCAAACATTTGCCATTTGCCGATAGTACAGCAAAATTATTTTCATTGGTCTTTCTTTAGGATAGTATGCTTCAACATGTTTTCGTGTTTGATGATATTTCTTTTCAAAGCCTTTGTGGGTCCATGGAGATGTCCCCTAAATTTCTCATCACTAAATTCCCTGGGTAAATATTTTGTCCAGTTTACAACTGGAGTTATGAAGCTTTTTTTTTTTTATGGTTGTAAAAGTATTTAATGGTTACATAGATTATAGTTTTGTTTATTATAATTACTTATTATAGTTTTGTTATTATAATTACTAGAGTTATTTCTGGTAAGATTTCCTCTGTATACATAGATTAAAGCCTACCAGAGATGACCATTCAGGCACAGTTTATAATTAATTGAAAGTCTTTATTCCAGACAGCTAGGACTTAACTCAGGTGTTTGGGAATCCTAGGGTAGCTACAAGCAAGAAGCTTCAAGGACAAAAGACAGGTTCAACTATCTTACTCTGCCTCAGGGGAAGGTTTGCAATGCACACAGTTTAATGGATGGTCTGATGCATTAGCTGGGACATCTTGGTCTTGAGTCCTAGAGTAGAAGATGGATAAGTTTTTTTTTTTTTTTCCCAGAAAAGACTTGTTTTTTGAATTTGTTCTGATAAAAGAAGTTAAGGCATAGAGAATAGGTAATGTTTTATATAAAGTTAATATAAAATTAAAATTTAGCAGAAGAGCTTCTATTATAAGGGTAAACAGGAAAGACATCAGAAGTAGGAGAAGACAAGGAACAGGACAGGAACTTTCCCCAGAGGACCTCTGAAAGACTCTACCCACCAGGGTATCGAAGGAGATACTGAGACTCATAGCCAAACTTTGGGCAAAGTGCAGGAAACCCTATGGAAGAAGGGGGAGAAAAAACAGGGAACAGGACGGAAGTCTACCACAGAGGGTCTCTGAAAGACTCTACCCAGCAGGGTATCAAAGCAGATGCTGAGACTCATAGCCAAACTTTGGTCAGAGTTCAGGGAATCTTATGAAAGAAGGGGGAGATAGTAAGACCTGGAGAGGACAGGAGCTCCACAAGGAGAGCAAAAGAACCAAAAAATCTGGGTACAGGGGTCTTTTTTGAGACTCATACTCCAACCGAAGACCGTTCATGAAGATAACCTAGAACCCCTGCACAGATGTAACCCATGACAATTCAGTGTCCAAGTGGCTTCCATAGTAATGGGAACAGGGACTGTCTCTGACATGAACTCAGTGGTCTGCTCTTTGATCACCTCCCCCTGATGGGGGAGCAGCCTTACCAGGCCAATAGGAAGACAATGCAGCCACTTCTGATGAGACCTGATAGATTAGGATCAGAAGGAAGGAGAGGAAGACTTCCCCTAACAGTGGACTTGAGGAGAGGTATAAGTAGAGAAGGGGGAGGAAGTATGGGATTGGGAGGGGAGGAAGGATGGAGCTACAAGGGGGGATACACAGTGAATAAACTGTAATTAATAAAAATAAAAATGAAATTAAAAAAAGAAAGACCTGGAGGAGAGAGGAACTCCACAAGGAGAGCAACGTAGCCAAAATACCTGGGCCTAGGGAGGCCTACAGATACTGATACTCCAACGAAAGACCATACAAGGAGAGGACCCTCTGCTAAAGATAGATAATTTTTCATATGATTCTCTATCAGGGAGCTCAAATTCTACTTAAACTTTAAATGGCCTCTGCAAGAACAGAACCTCTGCACTGTCTTATCTTGTCACATTATACTGTGTATTTGGAATTTCTTTACATACATGTGAAAATATGTGTTTTTACAATTCAATTCTGGAAAATGTATGAATTTTAATCCTTATTTACATATTTCAATTCCAATTGGGAGAGAAATGTAACTTTAGGATAGAATAAATATCATCCTTTTATCTTTTTAAATTTGTATATTTGGTGTTTATTTTTGGAGCTAGGATCTTAGGCTATATTTGTTCCCGAATTTGAAGAAGGAAAAATTATCTGTTGCAGTTGATGTTAACTGTGTTATACTTTCATTTTTCTATCCCAATTTTTCTGTCCTATTTGATCTATTTTTATTTCCATTATATCCTTTTTATACTCATTTTGTAGTAAATCCACATTTTATTTGGTTTAGTGTAGATAAATGTCCAAAGTTTTTAACAAAGTTATGGAAGAAGTTTTCTGGTTTATTCTAATTTATCCCTCTTTGGAGGAAGTCAGTATTTATATTCTCAGGAGTCAATAATAAAATAAAGCCAGCTACAATTTGACCTGAAAACTTTCTCCATTTTTACCAGCTCATTTCTCCATGGCAAGTATTATACAGGGCAGTAGAAATCTGATCTCATAGCCATTTCACTGCCATGTTCCTACTGACTTCTCAGCAGGTGGCCAGAATGGACACTTAGAATGGTTGTTTCTCCTTTTAGTTTTTCACCACTTTGCTAAATCTCTGATATGTTTCATGAGAAACAACCAGCATATATTATGGCTGATGCAGACCCAACTCCCAGGCCAACGACTCTCCTGCCTTGTGTCCTAAATATGCAGTTCTCCAACTTCAGTCCTGTGAGTCTTTGATGTCGCATGGTCTGCCTTGGAAATACTAAGACTGACTTTCTGGAGTTTTCTGCAACCAAGCGTCTTTATCCCTCACCTGAATCTGCATTTCAGTGCAGTTTGAAGCATTGTATCCTGGGATAGCTATTTCCTAATTTTACTTAATGAGAAACATTTAATCTTCTAATGATTTTAAGGGAATTGCAGGTATAAATTAGTTTTCTATGTTTCTCAAGAATCTGCTGTGTTTATGCTTTCCTTTACACTCATATGTCAATTATTGATAGGGAATATTTGATTTCTATAAAGTAAACAGATCCTGATGACTCTCATACAACTCAGTCTCAGACAGTATCAGTCACTAAATGTCTTACAATGTCTAGGATTTTACAATATGATTCCTAAGTCATGAAGACAAAGACCTTTCTTGAGAGCTGAGTGAGAATGCGGAGATTCTTTTCATCTTACACATCTTTTCTAATGCTTACTACTATTATATCCCAACAAAGAAACTTGAAATCTACCTGTATATTTTTGTGAACAAAATAACAAGATTTTAGGAAGAAAGCATTTGTCTTATTCTTCATGTCTCAGTGTTAAACTCTGGCAGTAACATGTTCCCACTTAATAATAATTATCAGTTTAAAATGGATTTACTAATTTGTGTATCATTAGAAACTTATCTGATAAAACACAGCAGATGTTTGTCAAGTACACAATGACTTTCTTTTAAAAATGTATTTTTCTGACTATAAAATTAATGAAGCTTACGTGCTAATGATAAGTATGGTGAAGTTCTAAAAATTGTAGACACTTAAAATTATGTATGACTCCATTGCTCAGATGTAATATTTGTTATTGTTTAAATCTATTCTTACCTTTTTTTTCTTTTTAATGCACAGACATAATCAGGTTCTTAAATACAAAGTCAGGAGATTTAATGAAACAAAATGTCTTCCTATATTAATAAGTAACATTAATATAATTTCAAAATAAATATGAATCTCAAATGAGAGAAGTAGACTTATTCAGCACTTCTGTCACCAGGCACTCCTGCCTTGTTGACATTAAGACAATTGACTTCAGAAGGAAGCGTCTCAGCCCAGTGCAGAACCACTGCTCAGCCTGCTAGAACTGCTTTCGTTGACTAAAACAAGCTAAACTGCCCTGCCCCACCTCATTGAGAGTAGCCAATCAATTACAAGAATAGTGAGTACAAAGCAGAATTTATGCCATACCTTTAAAGCACTTATAATATGGTAAATATAATGAAATTATTAAGTCTTAAATCTATAGGCTCCTAAGCACGTAAGGCTAAGATCTCAACTATATTCTTTTCCTTCCTGGGATAGTTATGAAGCATGGTCTTTTTCTCTGCACCCAATAAAAACAGAATTGATTTCTAAAGAGAAAAAGTATGTATGCAGTGCTCTATGATCCTTATTTAAATTTCTACCCCTTCCTTCATAGAAAACTATTGGTAATTAGCAATTTCCTTATTTCTTTTTTTCAAAAGAAGAGTTCATGTTGTCCCTAGACAGTAAGTGAAGATAGTAGTGTGTCACTTAACAGAGAGGAGAAAACAAAAGAAGACTGACCTGACCTGACTGACCTGCTGTATGCCTGGTGAAATAGTGCAAACCCTTTCTTTCCTGTTCCTATGCTACACTCTTTAGATGTTATCCAAGGGAGGACGGAGTGAATGTTCATTAGGGAGAACAGGTGATGAGCAGAGTTTATGATGGGAAAGAAGAACAGGTGAGGTAGGGGTACTCTGGTGAAGACTAGAAGCTGAGGTGGAATGTGCAAACTGGTGTAAGCAGACTAAGGAGGGAAGTTAAGGCAAGAGAAAACACCGCAGGGAACTGGGAGGCACTTCTCTTAGCACAGACATTTCAAATACGAAAGCAGGGACTACAGGAAATAGTGACATAGAAAGATCATTCTTCCCTGCATTTTGGAATTAATTACACTAACAAAAGGTTGATTTGGTGTATTCAGGGTGAGCAGCAGCCTCAAACACCTCGTTAATAAGTTATTTAGAGGAAGCCAGCCATGCCACTGAACACATGATTTTCATTTGTACATGAAATACAAATATTTTGCTTGATAGCTGACAGTAATACTACAGCAAAAGGACAATAATGGAGTTTTGGGTGTTCCACACCTGTGTTGGTTTGGCAGGGTAGCAGCCAGGGCATTGTTCTCTCAGTCTGCCTGCTGGAAGGCCACGTTACATCTGGCATCTCTTCATTCACTGAAATAAAATTGCCTACTGTATGCTGAACCCACAGCAAACACAGGTTCCTTACCTTCTTATGCAGCGTTGCTCGTGCTCTTACGTCATATCCCTGCTTTCTTTCTCTCATTCAACATTTGTAACATTGGGGAAACAGATAGCTCCTATTAGGCTTTTTCAAATCTATAGTGTTTAACTCAATAAATTCAGTAAGTTTGCTCTGATACATCAAAAGAGCATAAGATCCTGAATAGCCTGCTTAGGATCACCTATGTGGTGTCTCCTCCTTTTAAAACAATTTCTTGGATACAAGGATACAACAGCGCTGGCACCTTGGCGAGACAAAGCAGACATGATGCAGAATTAAGTACTGCTGTGTTAAGTACTCTGCCTGAAACCATGCTGCCTGGGTAACGAATCTCTTAGGTATAATTCTTATCTTCAAGGAACTCTGGGCCATTGTGGACAGGTGAGGCAAAGATAACACAAATAAATTGGAAGACATGAAGCTGAAAGACAGCATTTCATTTGAAGAGCTAAAGTTATGCCACAGACATTGTCTGGGTGATGCCTACCCTGGGGATTTGTAGTAGGAAGGAATCAGCCCTTGGGATCTTGGGAACCTAGTCTAATAAAGAATAAGTGTAGGGATTGACTCCGACTCTGTGAGCTCAATTACATTCCATAGCCACAGGCTGTACCCTGTACTCCCCAGATGTTTTGTAAAATGTCCTTTTATTGATGAGGATAGGAGGGTAGGGAAGGATGAACACCCCCACTGATTAATTAACTCAATAAATTTTCAGCAGATTGCTGTGAGGTAGAGGACCATAAGAGTTAGAAAGTTTGGGTCTGAATCCTTCAGAACTAGAGGTAGAAGCTTACAAAATTATAGGTCAATGCAGTTTTCAGTCATAACTGTTCTCGTGTCTTTCATCCAAAACCAACTCATCTTTTTAAGTGCCAGCTCAGCCCTTAGAAAATCTCTCCCTTCTACATCTGCATTCCTGTTATTTGAATATGGTTATTTATTGATTTATTAAATCTGAACCCATGTTTTTATCACATTTATTTATTTATGTAGTGTGTATGTTGCACATTCCACAGAACTCATATGTAGGTCAGAGGATTACAGGTGTGGAGCACATGCTCTCAACTGCCCGATGGCCCCTTACATAACAATCGCTCCTAATTTGCCCAACACTTAGTATGTCATTCAGAAATCTAGATTATAGCCTTGCATTGTATTGCCTTGCAGGCCCCCAAATTACAGACCCCCCCCCCACAAACAATGGTTTGTCTTACTGAAAAATTAAAATGCTAGGTTTGTTTTTTGTTTGTTTGTTTGGTTTTTACCTGCTCTATTCAACTCTGGGAGCATCCTGAGCATCTCATGATCAGTTCTCAGTTTGACTGTTAATATCATGAGTGCTTCTGCCTAACATCGGGGAAGTAAACATGATGCTGCAAACACTTCTGGTCTTTCCAGTTTCTTACATACATACTCCAATGGATTTAATTAGGTATTCATGATGAAAATAAGAATTATATATACTTTGACATGTAGAAGCAGAGACAGGAAAGTCAGTTACCACTAGCCAAAGGCAGAAACCAAGGCAGAATTTATTTATATTTATGCTTACACTGCTTCTCCTGTTTGTGCTACTCAATTTTTACTCTCCAGTCAAACTATTTCATCTCCTTTTTGATGGTTTCATACTGCACATGAGACTCTGCACTCTGCGGACACACTAGCAGTGGGCCTCCACCAAACGCTGTTGTGGGAGTTCTTTGAAGAGACATGATCATAAGGTGTGCACAAAGCAAGTAATTAATCCCCTTGGTAGCTCTGCCATCTGTACACAGAGATTAAGCCAAATGTCCCTGTGCTCCTCTACAATGAGCACGAGCAATTCGTTTCCTATACTCCTTTAACAAAGTGATTCTGATGCCCTTAGACCATTGCAGTTTGTTGTTACGATGCTTCCTTAAGTGCCAGGAGTTCTCTGTGGTGGCTGTCAGCTAAAAACAGACTGTCCCAGTGTGCCTGTGAATGCCTGGGAAGGATATGTAAAGGAAAGCTTTAAAATTACCGAAGTTGGCATGGCTAAAGGTCACCCTAGTTAATATTTTGGCAACTGATTTCTTAGTTCCTTTCCTCTCACCATCCTAATTGAACCATCACTCCCACAACAAAATCTTCCTTGGTTTTTCTAGAATATGTTGTTGTAAGTGATGTCAACCTTGAGTCCCGACCTACATTTGGTCTCCTTTATCTCAGTGTTGTGCTGAGCATGGGTGTATTTACTTCTAGCTGTAACCAGTCATGATCATTTAGAGCAGTTCTCTAATGATCATGGGGACGGACTCAAAATTGACACTCAGACTTCTAGGTTAACTCGAATGTTTTGGAAGCTGTGCTTTTCCCTCTCTTACACTAGAAAACACAAGAGAAGGAAGTTTTTATGCAAGAGGAATCATTTCTTGGTATGGATGCTAGTTTCCATGACCTCTGAATAAAACATGTTATAAGTGTGCAGGAGAAGAATGAGGAGATTGGCTGGAAATGTGGCCTTTGCTGATCTGCATCTATGCTTTTATAAGGAAAATAAAACCTTTTGTGAAAGTAGATGATTATCTCACATTTTTAAAAGACTTTCCATCAACACCTTAATGTTTAAATACAGGTTTCTGTGAGAATGTGTTGGTCTGTCCTCTAACTGTGACAATGGTCTGCTTTTTAAGAAAGTCAGAACCTGAGAACAGTGCCGTATCCTGTTTTTAATGCCTATTTTCCTTCTTTGCTTATTGCCATTAGTTGGAATTTTACAAAATGCATCAAAAATATTAGATACCCTGTTTATGATGCAATGCAGAAAACTTTATGTAGACTTTTATAGAACTATGGTGCAATCATACGGGGCTATAATTGAATAGGCCAATTATGAGCAGTAAATCTGCTCTCTAGTAAGGCCCCTCGATCAGGCTCTTATAATGCTCTTCGTATAGCACATGGAAATATGCTTGGGGAGGACTGTGTTGTAAATTTCACTGTTTTGAAAGAGATATGGGTTAATGTGCAAAGAAGACTTTTCAAGATTTTCTACATTAATCTACATATTTAGTTTTCTCTAACACATATACATATATCTTATATGTAATTTAGATATCACTCTTTTAGTATAACTCATATTTTTTGTTTAATTTTTTTAATTTCTAGAGAATATCTAGCATCTTAAGACAATTTCAAAGTCAGTTGAATAAGCATCTTCTGCTCTCATACTACTATTTTTTTGTTCTAAAGATAAAAATGTGAAATTGATTTATGTGCTTCCTCTCATTTTCAGTAAAAGGCAGAGACTCTAGAACAGTGATTCTCAACCTGTGGGTCATGACCACAGTTTTATTGTGAGCTCTGACCATCTGCATATCGGATATTTACAGTATGGCTCATAATAGTAGCAAAACTACAGTTTTGAAGTAGTAATAAAAATAGCTTTGTGTTTGAGAGTCACTACAACAACAAGAACTGTATTAAAGCATTAGGAAGGTTAAGAACCACTGCTGTAGAAGATAATGTTTACAAAAATGGATCCAGGGTTCTTTCAGCCTTAGGTCTAACATACCTAAAATTTGAACTATATGAACCTATAAAGTTGTTTCTCTACTGTATGCATGTAATTTTGTTATGCTTGTACACACACATTTCCTTCTCAATAACATTTTGCATTAATTGATTAGTATTACTGCTTGTGTTGGTGTGTTGTTAGCTGCATATTTCTGTTGGTGGTAATACCTAATATTTTTTTCCTTCTGTGCTCACCTATGTGACTATAATTTATCTTTGTTTTAAATGAGTACTTGGTAATGTCTCTGTTTTTAGACCTTGCTTTGAACATTCTTCTTCTTCTTTTTTTTTAATTTTTCAAAGGATGAAGTGGCTAATGAAATGATGTTACTATATCTCTAGAGACATAATGGGTGTTCAACAATATCCATTCTATTTCTATGTGTGTGTGTGCATTCAAGTGTGGCTGATTTTGTGTCTTCTTTGTGAATTACTAAAGAGTGTTTTCATCTCCTCTCTTTCAGAGAAAAAATATAATCTACTCTAATGGAAAAACTAATTTGTAAGCATGTTTGTTACTGTATTATCCTTAACTGACCAACTCAGAGCTTGTACAGGTGCCACTGTTTCAGACATTGCACACTTTCCACACAAGCTATGTTGATGCATTCAAAGAAATAGTACAAGTTGAATGATCAGGTTTGACAGACCAGGTTTATTAAATCTTAAGGCCTTTTATCATCTTGAACTTGCAAAAGGTGGAAGCAATCACAATGCATTGATTACATATAATGCCATTTGTGGAACAGTCTCCAAGTCAAATAGCCACTTCTAGACTAGGCCAAATCTGTAGGATCTCAAGTTAAACCACCAAAGCTTGTGCTTATGTGAATGAAGCAGTGCCCACAGACAACAGACAGTGTTCAAAGGATGTAAGGACTGCAGCTTAGTCAACTTGAAGTCTACAAGGCAGTGGGTTCTATTTCCTCAGTCCAATATTACTGCTTTCATCCTTCTTTTCTTCACTTTATATGACTTTGCTTTTACCCTCAATCAGAAAATTAATTAAAAGCTTCTTTATCTGCCCAAAGTCCCTGTTTTATATATTTTTATACTTTTCACAATTTCTGAAGTAATTATTTAGTCACAAACTATATAATTAAATCTGTTATGCTTGACACATTAATGCTTCCAATCAGCATTGTTGGTATGTTTAAAATTCTAGTAATAATCAGTAGACAATGGCTTATTTTTCATGTGGACTCCACAAAGAGTTTTACTGTACTGCCCTAAGTATATTTGTTTTTATCACCATATTTGTGAATGTAAGTGCATTACTTTTTATTACTCAGTTTTGGGACAATTGTACAAAACTACAGAAGGGAAGCTTCAAATCTGATAAAGAAATCATTGAAGATGTGCTCTTCCTCAAAATTGGACAGCTCATCTGCTGTGTGTATGTATTTTCCATACCAGTAATGCTCTTTCCAAGATGGTGAGACACCCCAATCAGTGTTTAAAACAAAAGATAATATGATAAATTCACTTAACAAGTATGGTGTGACTCATAAAAGCCTGATTTTCTACTTTGGTTGGGTGGGTCCAATGTTATTCAAAGGTAGCTACTAGTGGAGAAATAAATACTGCACCTGATCCATGGGGTATCTATCAATAGGTTGAAATGTGCTGTTCAACACTCCCTAACATAGGAACATTAACAAAGAAATAGCTGTGGCCTTGTGTGGTGGTTTGAATAAGAATGGCCCCATAGACTCTAGTGTTTGAATGTTTGGCTCATCGTGAGTGACACTATTAGGAGACATGGCTTTGTTGGAGTGAGTATGGCCTTGTTGGAGTGGGTGTGGCTTTGCTGGAGGAAGAGTGTCACTGTGAAGGTAGGCTTTAAATGTCTCATATGCTCAAGTTAAGATAAGTGTGGCAGTCTCTTTTCTGCCACCTACAGATCAAGATGTTAAAATTCTCAGGTCCTTCTCTAGCAACCATGTCTGTCTGCAGGCTGCCATGCTTCCCGCCATGATGATAATGGACTAAACCGCTGAAACTGTAAGCAAGTCCCAATTAAATGTTTTCCTTTATAAGAGTTACCATGGTCATGGCATCTCTTCACAGCAATAGAAGCCTAACTAAGTCACCTTGTTAAAGCTGTGCATGGTTATCTTTAAATAAGTTTTAATAGGCTTTGGAACACTCTGTTGTTGCTGAGTCTTTTACATGTAGAAAAGTAGAGAATATGATACCTTTAGTTACATCTGCAGAACATTATTATTTCTTTGACTTTTCTCCTTATTTTCATGACTTAATTTGACTGCTAGAATAGGGTAATGATTCCTTTTCGGGATCTGAGTCATATTTGTGACAATAGAACCTACCAAGGTTCAAAATAATTCTAGCTTGGAATGAATCTGTTCTTCTAAGTAGGAATTATCTTAACATGTATTCACAAAACAAATCACCCAGGGTGGTTTTTGCTTAATAACATTTAACCCAACCTGTTTTACTATAACTACAGTAATTATAAATTTTAGACTTGGAAGACCTCTATAATTACATGACTAGATTTGAATAAAACCATGTTTTCTTTTAAGGTATTTCTATGCATTTTTTACTGTGTTGGTTTTGGGTTTTATTGCTAGAGCAGTCATGTAATGTATATGATTTGGGGAATTAAAAAGCATTAAAGGCTTTGATGTTCGAACAATATATATTTTTTCTGTTTATGTATTAGTTTATTATAAGTATAGAAAGAATTACTGAATTATATTAAACACCTCCTACAACATCATTTCAAAACCATAAAGCATAGAAAATATTTTGTACAATTATTATATGAAGTCAAAAAGAAATAAACATATATCCAGCCAAAGAAGTCATAGCATGTTTTCAGCTCCGGTGCCTTGGGAGTAAATATAACTTCTTACTTCATGCTCAGTGTAACTCTGGGCTCAAGTTCAAGCTTAGCACCCATTTTAGTGGAGTGATATTTTAACTCAGAGAATAGAGTTGCAAATGAGCAGAGAGATTTCCTGCAATGGCAAAAACCGTATTTCAGGATATGAAAATGAGGATTACTGGAGAGTTTTTTACAACTTTGGCAAAGTCACAGAGACATGGATGAGGACAATATCCACATTTCCCTGATCAAGGTTTAGTGCCTCCATGTTGGTTTATGGCTTTTTAATTGTGTTAAGTTGCAATTGTGTTTCTGCTCCCAACAAAAATGAGTAGAATGTTTTCATGAACTCAGAGTGCAGACAGGGCTCTACTGAGAGGGGTGCAGGGTTTAATTAAAGAAAAAAGCGGACAGTTGTACTTTTATATAACTTATAAGTCAAGCATCTTTTCAAATTAAAGAAACTTGTATTGGGACAATTTACTGTGATTTTTCATTTGCCTTAATATTTTACACCTAAATTGGTTTAGTAAATAACCTGGGGTTTACTATTCTGTGAGCACTTTTATGTGATGAGACTTATGTCTGGAGAGACTTTTGGACTTCAGCATCATTCTCATGTTTTTTGGTTGGCACTTTATTCTGTGCTGGCTTCATGTTCCTTTGGCCTGAAAGTAATCCTGCTGCTTTCAAAGGAGTCAAGGGGAGCTTTCATTTTGTAACCTTTCAATTTACCTGCTGGAAAAAAATGGACTACTCTGGGCTTACCTTGGAGGTTTATCTCCTTGCATAAATTTGGTAAGCAATGTCTGAGAAAAATCATTCAACATTTTGAGAGGTGGTAAATGTGATTTCATTTCCAGGGCTGCATTGGCTGAAGGCCAATGTGTATGTAACAGCTCTTAATATCTAGAGAACATATACATCTTCTAGGATTTAAATAATTGAAGCTTGAAAAATTAGAGTAAGGAGCTAATAGTTTAATTAGACAGGCTGACTATCTCAACCTTGGTCTGAAACTGGCTGGGTTTTGGGAGTAGAGACGGTGTTGCAAAGACTCAAAGTTTAGGGTGGGGGAGAGTTCCTTCATGAAAGTCCCTCCAAACCAGCTAATACTTGTCTAGCTATGTAAGGATTCCATTCACATTGTTACCACCATGGACTTCCAGATTTAATATTACAATAAGTGAAACAGTAGCAAATAAGTTATAATTACAAAATTCAAGTTGCTGAGATAATTTTCCAACATGTAAATTTAAAGGGTTTGGATGTCCAACCTTTGGCTCAAAGGCTTCATATGTCCCCGGACATCTGCTAACGCCCAAAACATTTGTTGATAGCATTATATTTCAATGTTAAAGTAGCAGGCACAGCTAATGGAGAAAATTTTCTCTTCTTAATAGAAGGGAAATGGCATCATACATATCACTAGAAACCATATCACTGTGTTCTTGACTGAGAGTTCTACTAGATCAGAACATGGTTATTATATAGGCACTCTTTGTTGTTTGAGAGACTTTTTCTGAAAAGATACATGTCACACCCACACCCACCCATATTCCTCTTCCCCTCCTTTACCCCCCCCCCACATAGACAGTGGGTGGGACCCAAGACACACCCTAGTAACAACTATACCGGAGTTCACCTGGTGAGCCAATGCATTTCTGTTGGGTTTAAAAAGAGCTGTATGGGTAAGGACTTTTGTTTTCCTTTGTTTTGTTTTAATAAGAGCAGGGATGACTGAAAAGAAGCTCTCTCACCCAAAAGCCCACCCCAACATGCTGACCCTGGAACTCTCTGCACAAACTGCAGACAGGCCAACAGGTTCACCAGGTCTTTTCCCCAGTAGTTGTTTACTCTACTACAGCTGAAACGGAGCACTCCTGGTTTTCCAGATCTTTGCTTTTCAGACATATGGCCTGTGTTTTTCCTCTGCAGTCTCCCATGAACTTCTCCCTACCTCCTGGAGGGAGTGCTTAGTTCAGAGGACACTGCTACACAACAGGGTTGTTCTTTCAGGGAAGGTTTTAAAATTCGAGTGCTTTGTGCTGTGTGGAACTGAGGTGATACAGAGTATATTTTCCAACAGTAATGATTCCATACTCATTCTTTCCCATTATTGAATGTACATACAATCCTGACCAAGGATGAAGGAATCTGAGCTGAAGCTCAACTGGTTTCATTACATTTGCCCTTAGTCTTACTCATGTAGCATGATGAATAAACCCTCACTCTGAAGTATTCTGGATGCAGCAAGATGTCTTGATAACTAGAAAAAGGAAATCAACCAAACCTCCATTCATCAGGTTGACATCTAGACAGCATGAGAGCAAAAAGCATGCAAAGGATATATAATAGTAAGTCCTTCTCCATCAAACGATCTCTTCAAATATTGGAGGAAAAAGAACAGAGCAAATCAAAACCTCAGATATGGCCAGTTCACAGCAACTTCATAGAAATGACATATTAAATGACCAACATTACATTTGAGGACCATTAGAGAGGGGATGTGATACAAGTTAGATGTGATTCCAACTCATGGTTTTGTGAAAACTATTTTAGGAAAAACCCTTGACAATATTTTTATCTGAATATAACATTTAACTTGCATTCTTGTTTACTCAGCAAAATACAGAAGCGGCATCTTCCAGATCCCTTCAGTGTATGAAGTATTATAGACCTTCAAGGATGCAAGTGGCTAAATTTAAACATAAATTCATCATATTCTATAACTGTTTCCTTTTCTGATGTTTTCTATCTGAGTGGCACAACGCCCACTCCTTTTTTAGGTTCAAAACCTAGGTGTAATTTTTAATTTCCTTTTTTCCCCATTATCATTCTTTTATGATTCTATACCTGCCAATGTCTTTCCATTCCCATTGTTAAGGTGTCTTAGTTTGTGTCATTATATTTCATTCTTTTGCTGACCTTCTGAAGTGTCTTCTTACCTCAGAGTTCTCCATTTCATCCCATTTCTATATAGAATTCAAAATAATCTCCCCAAAATTTACATTTGATTATGCCATTTCTTTGATTATATCAATCTCCTCAGACTTTTTTGGCTTTAATATTATTATCATACTATGAGTCACTTTTGTTATGCTGAGTGTTATTTGGGATGAGTAGTAACAGAAGTTAGTAAAGGGCTTCTTGGTACCTCATGTGGCAGAAATATTGCTGGTGTGTTTAGTTTCTGACCCACTTACTCTGGCATGTTATCTGCTTCTGTGGGCACCTAATCTCCAAGTAGTTTGTGTGTGTGTGCCCTATCATGCTATAGTGGAAACTGGAATCTCCTGCTGAATCTATTCCACATATGCCATCCAGGGATAGGAACAGTGAGGATTATGGTATCACTGACTGGAGTGGGAGAGAAACTGCTATCTTAGGAATTCATACTTTCAAACCTGTAATACAGTACAAGGAGAAAAATGTGCTCGAGCACATAAAGACAGGGCAGTTGCATTGTGACCATAAGTGCTGCTTACAAAAACATAAATGGTAAAAAAATAAAAATACTTGAAAATGTCTTTGCAATTTTGATATTAGTTGGAAAAACAACAGCATCTTGGCTGGAGAAGAAGCGCATTTTTCTATCCTCTTAAATGTTCCCTTGATTATAGCTGGGCATGGTGGTGCATGCCTTTAGTCCCAGCACTCATGAGGCAGAGGTAGGTGAATCCTTATGGGGTTTGAGGTCAGCTTGGTCTACAAAGAGAGAACAACCCTGTCTCAAAAAACATAAATATCTAAATATCCCTTTATTATTGATTGGTAATTTTGCATAAGAACAAATGACCTACCAGCTTGAAAACAGATGCTGAGTGACCAGCTTGTATAGAAAAGCAATTTATGTTTTATATGAGAAGGGAGAGGTAGGGTAATTTTATCTTCTTCTGCTCCATTTTGTGTTTCTTTTCAGTTCTGGCCATGGGAAAGTCAACTTTTAAGACATGAGAGGAAGGCTGGAAAGATGGCTCAGTGCTTCAGAGCACTGGCTGCTCTTCCAGAAGACCTGAGTTCCATTCACAGCAACCACATGGTAGTTCACAACCATATGATATCCTCTTCTGTCATGTAGGCATACATGCAGATAGAGCACTCATATGCATAAAATACGTGAACAAATAAATTAAAAAGAAAAGACATGGGGGATATGTAATTTAGGATGTGAATAGGAATGTAATGAAGTTAGAGATTAGGCAGCCTTTTTAGACTCCTTTGCTTGTAGCCAGCCCATATGATATAGTTCTGACCCACAAACAGTGTATCCACACAGATAATCAAAATCAAGTCAGGGCAGAGCTCTAGCTACTAGGTTGCCAAGGCAATACACAGGATTGTGTATTTCTTGTCGAATGTTCCACAGAATACTTTTATATAGTTTTATTTAACATTTAATTATTGCATAAGATGCCACTGAACAAAAGTCCACTAAGCTTCCCTGCTGATACTTTACATCCTTTGGACAAGGAAAGATATGTTGTGTGTGTGTGTGTGTGTGTGTGTGTGTGTATACGTGCGCATGCACATGCGTGCATGTGTGTGCATTGATATTCAGCGTTGATATTCCTATACCTAATTTAGCCTTCTTACAAGTGCTTGTTTTGAGGCAAGAATATGGTCAATGGTTCATCAGTATCAAAGGAAACTTCTACTCAACAAATTAAACAGGCAAGTAGAGAGAAAGACTGAACTCAAATTCTCTGAAACAGAAGGCTGGAGATTTTCTAAGACGTGCCAGGATCAGCTAGTTGAAAATAGACTGTGATGGATAGCGTGGTCCATGTTTCATAACTGCTAGGCCACCTGTTTGCTAAATGGCTCGAGTCATGTTGTATAGTCTTTCAGGGACAGTAAGAGAGATTTCTCCATGATTCAGAAATTCGCAGGCAAATGGTGGGACCTGGAAACGATCATACTGAGTGAGGTATCCCAAAAGCAGAAAGAAACATATGGTATATACTCACTTATATAAACCTATAGGATAGGAAGTTCAAGCTGAAATCTACACACCTAAAGAGGA
>CM053755.1:49456983-49484869 GCA_028658305.1 Pachyuromys duprasi | reverse complement strand
TGGACTTGGAGGGGGCGGGGAAGAGGGAGATGAGGGAGGGAGTGGGAGGATAGGAGGGAATGAGGGAGGGGGCTACGCCTGGGATTCAAAGTACCTAACCTGTGATTGAGATAAAAATAAATAAATTTAAAAAAAAAAACGATTATCCTGAGTGAGGTAAAAAAAATAAAGAAACTGAAGAGATGCTGGGCAATTTGTGTAGCAATGTCTTTACAAGTAGAAGGTTTCTAAATAGGTGCTCTAGTCAATTGTTTGAGGAGTTCATTTTATTAGGCTTCCAGTTCTTCAGCAACATATTGTACTTTGTTTTTCAAATACACATGATTTGTGTTTGAAAGGGAGATTCCAGAAAGAGGAAAGTGCTTGTCAGCCCTACAGGTGGGTAAAGAACCTTTACTCTGAAAAGGGTAATAAATTTTTACTAATCTCCCAGGAAAAGGTTTTGATAGGAAATTTGAATTTACTTTGTGATCATGAGTAATTACTTAGGATACTATATCCTTTTGTGTCAAAGAGATAATTAGAGCTTTTCCATCAAATTTTCCTTACTGTTGTGAGGGATGTTTTGTCATTTTGTTTTAAAAGCTATATAAGCACCTATACTGTAAACAAAGGGACCCAGAAATACACAAAATATAAGGTGGCTTTTCTACCAGCAGTGGGTGCTTTTTGATGGTCATGGCTTTAGGAAGGTGCAATACCCAAAATGTTGCCTCCTCCTCTGAGCCTCAAGCAGCTAGCTCAGTTTCAGTGAGGAGAAAAGAGTGAAAACATGCCTCTTCAAGGTATGAAGTTGGAGAATTACCCATCATTTCTTTCACATGAAACCCCTTCAGCCCGCCATGGAGGCCCTACAAGAACACTTGCCCAGCTAACTCTGGTGTGTTCTCTTATTAAAGCAGGTGAAGTGCATAACTGCAACACCGGCCACCTTTGGCCCAGACATAAGTGAAGACAATGTTTGAGGCTTCAGAAACTTCCTGTGAGGGGAGAACAGCATAATCCCAAATAACTCAAAGCATGCTCTGGATTAAAAATGGACCAGAAATTATTAAAATGGGTAATTCATTCATTAGGGAGAGAAGCCCTCCCATTTTCTTAGGCTCCCTCTCTCTTTGTTACTACTTCTTTTGATAGCATACAAACGAACTTGCACTGAAAGTCTATGGAACTGTCCACTTATATCTTAATGCAGGTACGTTTGATGAGTAACTGTGCTGGTTACAAGGTGCTTAGATATTGTTGGGTTTTCAGAAAGCTTTCTATGTTGTGCTGTGATTCTTGAAAATTGCCAGTTTAAAGTGAGCTGCATCTAAACAGTAAGTAATTGCTTATGGTAATGAGTGCAAACTAATTTGCTAGAATATGTTAATATTCACCAAGCACTTTTATACTGCCTGCTGTTCCAAAAATACTTCTCTCTTGTTTAAGTGTCGCTTTTAGGTAGTGTTATTGTCACACATCTGACTGAAATCATCACTTCAGTAACATTTATGCCAAAGCCATATATGGTGATGGCCTCTATATTACAGAGAAGAAACAGAAAGTCATGCCATCCCTTTGATGAATGATTTAGAATATTTGAGTGAGGGAACTGAAGCCTTAATAATTAATTTTAATTAGTGATTGATAGCAGTACGCTTATGACACTGGGTTAGAAATGGTCTCTCTTTCCCATAAGAGCTATAAAACTTAATTTAAATCACTTCTCAGACAGATGGCACTCAAACTTCATTTAAATACAATAAGCAATTTTAAATGAATTCAATATTTTCAAATGCTCCTAAATCCAAGTGCTAGTACGGAAGGCCGCTTTACCCTCCCTGAGAGCCCTCTGCTCCTTGCTCTGTAGGACTTTCCCAACTCTGTCCATAGATGCTTCTTAATGACTCTAAATTAAAACCCCACATTTCAAACTGAGGGTTTTCTGAGATCAGAGCCCAGGAAGTGTTGACCATTTGAGGTACAAGTAGAACCACCCTGTAGTTTAGTCTAGAAAAAAAAAACGGAATATTGAGGTCCTACTCCAAAAGAAGACATGCTTGATCCTGATTTGCTTCAGGTCTGATTTGGTACTATAATGTTTCAGTCAATCCAGCTTCCATTGTCCTGTCACACACATGCCTGTGTTTTCACATATTTGTTGAAATACAAGGATCTCCACAAAGAACCATAAAAGCCAAAAACACTGTCACTTTCAAACTTCATTTCCTTTGTTGAATTTCATTAGCTAAATATTTCTTTTTTCAGTTTCAAACACTTAAGTATTTAAATTATACATTTTATAGTCACAATTGCTTGTCACAGTCAGTGGCCCAATGTCCCAGGTCCATTGTTTCTTGAAGGAATCATATGGCAGTAGATGGGTACTTTACACACAGAGCTGAGTTTTGTGGTTTTTGTAATCTTCATACACTGTTTCAGAGCATGAGCTGAAAATAAACCAACCAAGTTACAGACGTTTTATTTTACTTTTATTAAGGAACCCACCACTGCTATTTTTTTTCTACTAAGCATAAATTCATTGCTTAAGAAGTAAGAACTGGTTTACCCTCTCGTAAAGCTGGAAGGAAAGCTTCTGTGATGAATAGGAAAATACGACTAAGATTCTCTTCAATGCAATCTCTTCCTTGGGACATTAATATCACATTTTTCTGTTTTTGAAGTTATCTGACTCTCAGTTAACAGAAATTTGCATTTCGTGGAATTTTTAATGTGATGGCATGCTAGCATTTTTAGTACTGTCCTTGAATAGTCCTGACTCCAACTATTTGGTTTTATTTTGTGTTTATCTAGGGATTTACTACAGGAGACAGAGATAAGACAGTGTGCTGAGAAAGCCAGGATCTCTCCCTTTTTAAAATGTGGTTTCCCATTTATTAAAGTGAATCTACACCCTATACCTGAGAATGTTTGGTGCTTCTTTCCAAGTCTTTGTGAAAATCTGACTTCAAAATTAGCTCTTCTCTTTCCAGAACCATGTTAAATAACACCTTTTTCCAAAGACTTTCAGGTTATTTTGAGAGACAAGTAAATTCTTCAAGGTGCTTTATATATGGAGTATTTAAAGTTGCCCTAGAAAGAGTCTTTACTTACTATGGTTTGTCATGGTTTAATCATTCATTGAAGATCATTGAAAGGATTAAGAGTTAGAAAACAATTTATTATTTGAATCATTAGTATGATATTAGTTTATGTTAAATTTATATTAAGATGAGCATGGACCAGAGCAAATCAATAAAGATGTATATTAATTACCAAGTTTAAAATCGAAAGTGATACAATATAAGCTATGTCTTTAAGAATGAAAATAGAAAAACAATTCAATGTCACCCTCTTACTAGCTGTTGATAGAGATTTCATAATGACAAGACATACTTTCCTATCATCATTAGAGCACAGCATGGTGCTTTGTACATAGTACATGCTTAAGTACTCTTTAGTGAGCATGCAGACATGCATTCTGTCATGTTGCCTTTGTGTTCTCTATCTCCGTAATCATCTTTGGGCTCCATTATGTTAAAATGCCTCTTTCAGGGTTGGAGAGATGACTTGGTGTTTAAGAGCACTGCCCATGCAGAGAACTTGGTCACAGTTCCCAGCACTTACTTGGAAGCTCACCACCATGTGCCTAAATTTCTTTCCTTGTCTCTGTGTGAATTGCATGTACATGGTGTTCAAATGTGCATGTAAGCAAACACTCATGCACATAAAATAAAAATCAGGAAAGCTATTTTTTTAAAAAATAGCATCCATTTTCTGCATCTCCATTTCTTGCTTTCTTTCTTTATTTTTATTTATTTATTTTTTGCAGTTTACCCAAGGCTCATGGTTTTCAGTGTTCTCAGAAACTTCTGAAAATAGTTTCACATACGATTGTTTTCTTCTGAGCAGGGCTTCTAAGTCCTCTGCATTCATGGTTGATTCATCAGTCTCTGCAGAACACCCTGAGTCCAGATTTTTGGCACTGTTGGTCTGTTTGTGGAGCTACTGTCTCCTCCAGCTCTTTCTATCTCCTCCTTCTTCCACAATATTCCCTGTACTATGCCCAAAGTTTGGCTATGAGTCTTAGCATCTGCTTCCATACCTTGATGGGTAGAGTCTTTAAGAGACCCCATGTGGAAGGTTCCTGTCCTGTTTCCTGTCTTCTGTTTCAGATGTCTATTCTATTTGCCCTTCTGAATGAGGATTAAGCCCCTTCCCTAGGGTCCTCCTTGTTGTTTAGCTTCTTTAGGACTATGCATTTTAGTATGTAGATATAGCCCCTAGGCAGCTCAGTCTCCATATAGGTTCCCTAGTAAGAAGAGCAGGGCCAGTCTCTGATATAGTCTAAGTATCCAGCTCTTTGATCACCTACCCATGGTGAGGTGGCCTAGCTAGGCCAAAAAGAAAGAAAACCCTGGCGGTCCTGATGAGACCTTATAAGTGAGGGTCAGAGAGTAGGGGAGGAGGACCACTGTTATCAGTGGACTAGGGAAAGGACATGGGGGTTGGAGAAGAAGGAAGGAGAGTGGGACCAGGAGGAGATGTAGGAAGGGGCTACCGCAGGGTTATAAAGTGAATAAATGGTAATATAAATAATAATAAGAAAGAAAAAATAAAAACAATTGTTTTTCTCATCCCTTTAGAAGAGTCGTGAATCCTTCCTCTATAACTAGAACCATTTTCTTTCCTTTGACTTTTTCCATCTATCCTTTCAAGACCAGAAGTGATACTTTCTACACATGCAAATATCATTATTAGAAAGACTTTATTATAGTTTTAATATTTTCTGAAGGCTTTATTTTGTCATTAAGCTCATTCTTAATTTTGAACCTATGGATGGAATTTGTTCATAATTATGTGATCAAGCTCCAATCATGAGTCTGTATGATGTATTCCTACTCAGTGTGTATTGATATGTGCAGTCTCTAATCATGAGGCTAGATTGTATTTTCTGACTCACATAAATATGAACCAGCTCTAATGATGGTGGGACAATAAATTCTAACTTGAGGCTATACAGCTATATGATTTTAAAACTATAAACCTTTGTTTCTTCCAATGGCTGACATTGCTAAGAGAATGAGTGATGGATGAGTGAATATCTGGTTTATTGGTTGAAATGGTCTCAGATTTAGCCATTTTGTTTAGACAATTTCTATTTTATGCTTATTTTCAGAACATTCACAATTAAAATTTGAAATGAGTAAATTGAAGGGTATCACTTTGTACAAAAGATAACTTCTGGTGACTTCATTTCAGAGAATTTGCTAGAAGCTTGCATAGTTTAGTAAATGTTCTTAAAAATAAGATTTTTCTTAAATAATTCAATGGTGTGATTTCTTTGCTTTATTCATGAGGCTTATAACTCTAAAGTAAATTGATTACTGAAATACCTGCTGGAGACATTTTAATAAAGTTCACCAAGTACATGAGGGATCCTAGTTTCAGAAAGAAAGGCATAAATATTTGATGTTTTACAGTTACTTTTATTAATTTTATTTTTAGTTCTAGATAACTTTATGGGATTCCCTGATAAGACTGGCAAAACGTCCCATAGTAATGACCACTATGCTTAGAAAGGTTCCTAGGCTTTGAATTTGATCTTGGAAAAATTTTCTCCTACTTGGAAGGTCAACTTCCAATACTTGTGTTCCCGAGGGGATAATGTCTCAATAACATGTTCAAGAAAAAAAAATAGCAAATGCTTTAAAAAAATGTGGTTGTTCTAGGCTTGGTAGCAATCCTAGCTATTCAAGAGGCTAAGACATCAAGATCACAGGTTCAAAGCCAGAGTCATTACAGAATGAGTTCAAGGCAGCCTGGGTAACTTAATACAACTCAGTCTCAAAATATAATATGAAAGTAAAACTTGGAATATAACATAGTGTGAAAGCCATTGTCCAGTATATTCAAGCCTTAGGCTCAATCTTCAGTATGTTTGAAGCATAGGAAGATATGGCAGAGCAATGAACATGATTTGTTACTTGCTGTAAAGACTTCTAAAATAGTACTTACTGTCTTGAATATTTAACAATGTGACTAACTTTAATTTGAGAATATATATGTATATATATATGTATATATATATATATATATATATATACACATAGGGCAGTGCATGTACAGTCATAGCATTGCTATTTACTATTTGTGTTTCAGTTTTAAGGAAGCTCTTAACTGAGGCTTGACCATCATCTCTTTTTCAAGGCACTGTTTAGAATCAGAAAGCATATGGTTTCACTTATTTAAATTAATTCCCTTCTAAAGAAGAGTAAAACAATATAACTATCCAAATTAATATAACTTATATGAGTTATTGATAGTAGTCTTGGCTTTATAGACTATGTGTCTTCTTCTAAGTTTCTAAAGCATATAATTGGTCTTCTGTGAGGTCTAGTTAACTCAGCCTTACTGATCTTGTTGAGACTTTAGAGATATCCACGGCCAATAGCACATACAATGCAGCTCTCTGTGGCTTTTCTGGAAACATATCAAGGTTATAATTAAGAGTAATCCATGGATCTATTTGCAACCTAAATATATTTTAGGTATCACAGAGGAACACACTCGCATTTTGGAAATGTGTTCATAAATATCAAATGGTAAAATGTATAGATGTTACATTTATGAACATATACTTCTTTCAAAGGCATAGTATTTTCATGACAGCCAGTTCAAACAAATATATAGAATTTTTATTAGAAAATCCATTTTTATTAGTTTAAAGTTTTAGGTTAATGGTAAAACAAAGTTTCTTTATGACTTTATTGAAATGCACAATTACTATTTGAATTATCTGAGAGAAATGAGTCCTGACTTCATAGAAACCATGAAAGCTTTCTGCCATTTCATTTCCTTGATAGTTTTATTTGATGAAAACTTCTTACTGAGTAAGCACACATCATTTTTATTTTGAAATGGTGTCTTGGCTAGGGAGGAGCTGAATCTTGCTAAAGCTGACTCTCTGGATTCTTTTCTGTTTTCATATCCAGGACTCTGGCATTTGGGATGCCTGTGTGCTCTCACTCTCTGGTACCACTTGAGGAAATTACAGTGCATGGACAAAGTTCATCTTAGCTCTCACAGCTGACATTCAATAAATTCAATTTAACGAAATCTAACAACTTATTTTTTAAGTGTTTTAAAAGTGATTTTTGTAAAGGAATTTTAATCTAGCAACATGGCTACTCTAGCCAGAGATCATTTCATTTTCTTTTTATATTACTCATAGGTTATTTACTTTGTATCCCAGCCTTATCCTCCCTCCCTCATTCCCTCCCTCATCTCTTTCTTGTCCCTTTCCAAGTCCACTGATAGGGGAGGTCCATTTTTCTAAGCAGAAAAATTCAGTGAGTGAAGCCAGTTTGAATCAATCATCTTGGAGAGGAGTTTAGTTCAGAACAGCTGAGTTGAGCCAGCCAACCAGAGTTGAGAAAGAAAGGGTGAGTTTATTCAGCAGTAAGTCTCAGAGGATGAAAACATTCTATACCTCGGTTAGCTACTATGGTAATGGAAACCTTCAAGATCTGGGCTTACAGAAGATTACATAGTATGTAGGTTAGAAGCTTCCAGGCCTAGGCCTAGTGATATATATATATATATACACACACAAATGCTCTAGGCTCATCCCAAGCCATGTATTAGTAATACTTGAGTATGACTTTCATCTCATCCCATGATCTGAGGTAATAAAAATATTTGATTTTTCTTAATTTTAGGAATTTAGGGTTTTGTTAGAACATACTACTATACATACTTATTTTCTGTCCAACCTAAATACCACAGTGAGCTACTCTGCTAAGACTATCATTATTAGGAAATTAACATTTTCTCAGTTATTTAGAGAGAGAATGATCTATAATTAGCCATTGTTTCTCATAATTGTTAATATTATTACTGTATTCTCAACAATTTAGTGATTCTTTTTCAGTTATTCTTAGACTCTTGTAATTTAAGGTGGTATTTTTTGTTAATTTTTGTATGTTCTTTACTCTAAACAATATGTCACATATGTTAAAAATGATCAGTAAACTTTGTTGTTATTAAAACAGTAAAATCCCAACCATTTGATTTTTATCAGTGCAGACTCAGGAGCCAGATATTGGGGTGAAAACCTACTATCTCAGAGGGGCAAAGAGAGCACCCAACTGATATTCCTATTCAGCCAGTGTACTAGAAGAAAAAAGCCAAAGGTTTTTTGTTGTTGTTGTTGTTTTCTGCACTCTGTGTTAATTTCCCCTCCACTCTGTTTAATCCCTGTCAGCTGCTTACTTGCTCTGCCTGTTGATCTTGGGTTAGCTTTATTTATTTCTGTAGAGAAAGCTCCTGGATTAAAGGTGTGTGCTAAGGCTGATCCACTCCACTACTAGAAACATGTTTTTACAGTTCACGATCTCAGGGTTCACATGGAATCAAATATTTTGCAACAGAATTTAAATTAAGAATAGCATATTATCATGCTTTTAGTAAGAATAAAAGCTGTTGTTTATAATTGTTTTAATTTTTGTCTGACAAACTGGAAACTTTCTCTGGATAAACCATTATATTGCTGTTACATTTCATGGAAACATAACGGCCTGAATGTTCCATGTTGGTTACTGAATAACATTTGTAGTGCTATAGGCCTTCAAAAAAGAACCTTTTTTTCATGTACTTATGAGTTAGAAGCTAATATTTTCAAACTTTTATTTTGTTATTGTGTTTGTATCAAGGATATGGAGCACCCAATATTTGAACAGTCCTGTGCACACTGATTGGATTTATTTATTTATTTTTTATAGAGCTTCAAATCATTGGGGGCATGTATGAGCCTTGCTGAAATAAATAGAGTCTGTGATGGTAGTATTTGGGAGGGCACAGTTGATAAGAAAGAGTAGGCAGGAAGAGGGTGTCCATGTACATAACAGTGTTTAATAAGAGCTGAAAACATTTATTATAACACCACACACAATGCAAACAAAAATTGGAACCCACATGTAACATTTGCAAACACTTATTTCAGCGTATGTTGACATTCTAGAATATGGACTGATAGTGCCAGGTTTGTTAATGAATTTAGGGTGACTAATAGACATTGCTGGAAGACATTAAGATTGCTAAAAACCACTTTAAGTTGAGTCATCCATACGTTTTAGTGTGGTGAGGGCTGCCAAGGTCAATTTGTCTTCAGTCACTGATGTATTAATGCTTGGCACCTAGAAACATGCATAAGTGATCAAGACAGCAATTCCTCCATACTCTTCCATTTGATATAAAGCTTCAAACTGCCATTGTGATATGTTCCTGTCTCTCAAAAATCACTCATATAAAAATAAAAATTTTGTTATAAGAATAAACATTTTAAAATAAAGCTAGGTTCTAGCTCAATTTTTGTAGATGTATTTATTTAATGATCAAGTGAATATTTGTCTTGTGCTATAAATATAGCCATGCTAAGTGATTTATGGTGGTGAGCCAATATTCCGTGTCTCACAAAACTCCCATGTGTTATAATTTAATATCACTTCTATTGTCCACTATTAGTGAAAGCAAATAGAAACAAGAGGATATATTTATGTGAAGGATAGTGCTAATACAAGGAATGAAATATAAATGAATAAAAATTGTGATGTACAAAAGTCCTTTATTAAAAAGTAAATGGTTTAAAAATAAATTTGAATTAAATCCTAATTTTCTTAAAATGCTTATATTAAAATAAGCCAGCACTGTTGTGACACTTTTATTTATACTTCCTTGAAGTTTGGGGATACACATAAAGGTACGAACACACACCCACACCCACACACACACTTCTCCCGAGCACTCACCATCTAGTAGAGTATAGGCTGCCCAGGCGCTTCTGTGCAATCCTGTCATATACCTATAGAAGTTCTATAAGACATTGTTGCTGATCTCATCTACCTTTTCAAACAGGAAGTCCTAAATTCAGAACAAGTCCTTAGCTCAGGGTCCTGTGGGTAGTAAATGATACAGCTGGAATTTGAAACTAGGTCCACTCAGGCCAGAGTTTATATTCATTATTTCTAAGTTCTGATACACGAAACACATCATCTTTGTAATCTGAAAAAGCATATACTTAATGAAGCATATTTTGAAATTTCAGCACAATATTCTACTGTATTTTATTATGAAGATGCTTTTTCTAGCTGGGTGGAAGAATGTATTTAAGAACATAAAAGATTTTTTTTTAAGTTTGATATAAAACGTAATTTTAGAAAAGCAGCCAGCATGTATGCAGTGGTGAGCAGAAGAGTGAACTGTGGTCTAATTCTTCTCTAACTGTAAATTCTAAGTGCTTCATTACTGGCTTGATGGGGGTCAGGAGACTGTCTAGGATGCTGCGTTGTTTCAGAGATGTTAGATGCTATATGTCAAGTTAGACCTGACTTCCATGGTTAGGATGAGTTGTGTGTATTTGTTGACATGACTTCTGTGGGTTATGAGTGTTAATTCGTAAGTTATCTTGTGTCATATGTGAGGAGACCCTTTCCCCATAAAATTTTGATGTGTAGCCTATTTACTGCAGCTTGTTCGTATGACCCTGTCGCATCTACATGCAGCCCCTGTTCAAAAACAAGTTGAACTCTATTTCTCCTGCCTCCTAAAACCTCCAGTCAATGTTTCCTCCTGAATTATTTCTTAAAACCTGGCAGGTAAAAAAAAGAAAAAAGAAAAAAGAAAAAAAAAGGAAAGACCATTACATTCCATACTTGTCCAATTCAATAGAGAAAGCAGAAATCTATTGTTTGTTCTGCAACGCTGAAGTATTTAATGAGTGTATTAAAAAAAAAAAACTGAATGGCTTCTCTACTTCTGTTAAAACAACTCTGTTGTCTCTCTTGATCAAGTTTCATTAAAATCTATTGTTTGCATTGCCATAGCTGTGTGTGTGGGATCAACGTTTTATTACAAATCAACATGATATTGGGAAGCATGGCTGTGGTGTATGGATACTAATGGGTTTTGTATTTTGTTTTACAGCTGGGACAACGTATATCTTTAGCAAAGGTGGTGGACAGATCACGTATAAGTGGCCTCCTAATGACCGACCCAGTACACGAGCAGACAGGCTGGCCATAGGGTTTAGCACTGTTCAGAAGGAGGCAGTGTTGGTGCGAGTGGACAGTTCCTCAGGCCTTGGTGACTACCTTGAGCTGCACATAGTAAGTACTTTTTAATAAAATTAGAAAATTCTTTTCACCATTAACTGTATTCATATGTGTGTGTAAATTCTTAGATTTTCCTCTCAATATGAAAATGGGATAGAGCTTAAAAAAAAAAAACCACAACAACCTAGTGCTACTGTTTTTGTTAGCATGTACTCCCCAATAGGAAGACAGCTATTTTTATCTTTGAACCTGAAATGATGTCAATTTTGTGCTTGCAAAGCCATTTTGGAATAAATTTTGTGCTCTAGGCAGATTTTTCAAGTTCATAAAGTGAGTTGGTGCTCAGTAGCGCTGTACCATCTGGTTGGTTGCAGGGGGCTGTGGTATTGGTGGCATCCAAAAATCTAGACTCAGTATTCTTACCTCTTTTCTTGCCAGAGTAGAAATTGTCTAAAGTTATGTGGCGTGGGAGGAATGAAGGAAGGAAACTTTAAGGATGTGAAAATGAAAGTTGGGGATGTGAAAATGGCAAACATGATTGTTTCTGGGTCATTTTGTACTAGCTTTGATAACTGTCAGGAAAGTTCTGAGAAACATTCTTTTTCTGTCTCAGCCCTGCTGAACGTCACATAGAAATACAGCTGGCGCATAGTAAAAGGTCAATAATAGCTCACGAAAGAGAGGCTTTTTCCTTAGTTTCTATACACATTTTATCATTCTGACTGGTCATTCTAAGCCTACTCTTAAAGAATTACCAAGTACAGTTGTAATTGTTCATTTTCTCTGTGTTACTCATGAGAAGAATAGAAACATGTTAACTGTTAAGGGATAGAAGTATTTTTCCATGTAGCAAAATTAAAAACAGGAAGAGATGACATTCTCAGAACGCTAGCTCAGGGCATGTATGTCAGTGGTGCAGGGCTTGTGTAGTGTGTGCAAGTCCAGGCCTCATCACCAGCAGCACTAGCAATAACCCAGCAAACCAAAGCTCTGAGGGAAGAATGCTTCACCTAGGGTCTTTCCTCTTTCTCAGGTTTCAGACAGAGTCCATTCTCTACACCCTGTTTTATACTTGGATATTGTTGATCTTCTCAGTCTCTTGATTACGGAAATGTGGTCTGCTTTGCTTGTGTTTACCTCTCCATGTTCTGCTTTTACTGAGTACAAAGTCCCCAAAAGACCTTTGAAGATGTCAACATTTTCTTTCTTGATAAAAACAGGCCCAAGGCATCTGTCCTAAGCTAATTAGGAAAACGACCAGTCACTATACTACATTATCACATATTGACAAGGTCTTAATTCCAAAGAATTATATTAGTTTTTTTCTTAATCTGATTTTTATGTTAGATTTCCAGAATTTCCAAGAAGTCAGGTTAAGTTTCACATTGGCCACAAGAGCTGAATGCATTGCTACACTGAGGGGAAAAATAAACAAAAAATAACACCTCAGCAAAACCATTATTGAACCTTTGTAAATTTCCATTCCAAATGCACTTGTCATAAAATGGCAACCCTTGGAAAGTAATTTCAGATGCCTTTCAGCAAATACCTAACAGTCAAAATTGAAAGCATTTGGATTTTTATAGCATCATAAATAAATGATCAGTTGAGATAAATTTCACAGGGCAGTAAGGAATCTCGCTGGTTAGAGTAATCCCAACTTTCAGAATATATTTGCTCAGATCTGATTTAAGGGCTTTGCTATTTCAAATATATATATAAATTAAAAAGAAAGAAAACAAGACCTTTGTCCTTCTAAGAGAAATTACTTATTGATCCGTAGCCAATTACACTTTTAGCCTGAGAAAGGTTCAGCAATGATCGCCCTGAACTGGTAAGGGGCTGTTATTGAATTACTCAAACTACTGCTGTTTGTTTTATGGACAAAGGGATTAGTCTACAGCTTTGGCTATTTCTTTCCAATTCTGACCAACTGTAAGCTTAAGCTTCCTTAAAAGAAAATAGTTGATACTTTCCGTGTCTTCCCCAGGACATGTCCTGCATTGTTCCTCTCCTGGTTTCTTTGCTTCCCATCCTCCCAGCTCTTCCCCTTTAGGCCTTTCCTGGCTACTCATTTTGGATTCAGTACTTATGTCTACACTTTTTCTTTTCTTTTTTCTTTCTTTTTTTTTTTTGAAATTAAAAATCCTCAAATTTCCCTTGCCCTCAGAGCATGTCTTTAATTGGAGAATGGATACTAGTTTCTATGGATTCTCAACACTGTTAAAGTCAGCCCTATCCACTACTATTTAAGCCAGGCCTCTCTTTCTTTCTTTCTTTCTTTCTTTCTTTCTTTCTTTCTTTCTTTCTTTCTTTCTTTCTTTCTTTCTCTTTCTTCTTTCCTTTCTTTTTTCTTTTTTCTTTCTATCTTTCTTTCTTTCACATCTCAATCGCAGCCTTCTCTCAACTCTACTCTACTCCCAGTCTCATTCTCCCACCATCTTCGCCCTTCTGCCTCCCCTTGCCTCAGAAAAGAGGAGATTCCCTCCCCAATCAAGTCTCAGCAGGACTAAACTGATCCACTTTCACTGAGGCCTGACAACCTGCCTAGCCAGGGGAAAGTGATCCAAAAGTAGGTAACAGAGTCCATGACAGAGACTGAACTTCCTAAGGAACCCATATGAAAATCAAGCTGCTTATCAGCTACATATGTGTTGGGAGCCTAGGTCTACTCCATACAGGCTCTTTGGTTGGAGCCTCAGTCTCTGTGAGCTCCCATGGGCCTAGATTAGTTGCTTCTGTTAGTCTTCTTGTGAGTTCTTGTCACCTCTAAGTCCCACTATCCTTCCCTAACTTTTCCACAAGACTCCCTGAGATCTGCTTAATGTTTGGAGGTAGGTTTCAGCATCTGTTTTGATCTGCTGATGGGTGAAGTCAATCAGAGTTGAAGATGAGAGGGCTGGGAAAGAGAAGAGAAACCAATGGGGAGGAGAACATCTCTGGGAGAAGCTGGAGACCTAAGACAGGGTAGGCTTCTGGATTCTAGGCGAGACTCTTAGCAGCTGGGAGGTTGGGTCGGGGGGAGTATGAAGACTGAAATGACCACCATCTCACACACAAAACCTTTGACCCCAAATTTACCCTGTTTACAAGATGTACAAGGATAAAGATGGAGCAGAGATTGAGGGAATGGCCAAACAATGACCGGCCCAACCAAAGACCCACTGCGTGAGAGAGAGCCAGCCCCTGTTACTATACTCTCCTATGCTTGCAGAGAGGAGCCTAACATAACTGTCCTCTGATGGGCTTCTGTCTTAGTTCAGTGCAACAAAGTAAAACCCCTCTCCTTCCTTTTTGGCTACATTTGGCCATCGGAGATCAAAAGCCATTTATTTGGACATGAGTCACATGCAGTTAAAATTATCTCCAAGCTGGTTTTTTGTTTGGTTTGCATGTTTTGGTGATTTTAATACAGAACTGTACCTCTAATTCTTTTTTTTAAATATAAATGGATTGATGAAAGAATAGACAAGAAACATGTAAAAAGGAAAATGAAAATCAGGAAGGTAGAAAGGGAAGGAAAGGAAAAATATCAGAAAGGGGAAAGAATAGATGCAAGAGGAGATGTTTGATAGGGGCTTCTCTTTCTTCTCAGTGTGTGAAGCATGGGTAGAGGTGTGGCTTTTGAGACAAATTGTCCTTGAATTGATCCTCCTACCTCTGCCTCCTGACAACTGGGATTACAGCCAACATGCCTGGCAACTATGATTGATATTAATTATTATGTTTGAGAATATTCAAGAATTGTTTCATCTGATTATTAGTACAATTGTCAAGTTCATCCTGGTTTTCCAAAATAAATTCTGTTATTTTCCCCAGAATCAGAAATATAAAAATAAAGGAAAGTGTAGAATTTTAGAATATTACCCATTGTTTGTTTTGTTTAAGAATACACAGGATTTAAGTTGACTTGTATAACACATGATACATCTTATCTATATAAAAATTAGAAATTTGCTTACCAAAAAGTTTTATTTGAGTGTTTCAAGTCAGCAGTGTATAAACTACGTATGGATCTCATCTAAAAATCTTGCTCTGTCTTTAATTTGTAGAGAAAGGCAATAAACAGGAAGGTTGATTGCATCATTAAAAGATGGTCTATTCTTGCTAAAAATGTATAATCTTGTTTCGATGAGCTAGCTATAAAAGTCTGATTGGCATATAATTTCAGTGAAGATTTGAATATTTGGCGGGGCTCATCTTCCCATTTTTCAGAGTGATCAAATTTGATTTCATTGGCAAATGTAATCACATTTAAATTTTGATTAACTGTGAACTTGAAAAATACAACAACTTGGGAAAAGTTCACTTTGAATCAGATGTCCTAATTTTGATAGTTTGATTTTTTATATTAATATAAGTGTCATGAATATAGAGTTCAAAGCTAAATGGATTATTGATTGTAAGCATTTATAAGGTGATGGGGAAGGCTGACGATTTAGAGTGCAGAACCATTAAGATTTTCTGAAAGAATAAATAAATTAATTAAATATTGAAAATGCCCAGTCATAGTTTAAGAGTAAATCTTTAACTTTTCTGTTAAAAAAAACTTTATAGATACAATTTAACTTCTATGTATTTTTTAAAGACACCATCTAGCTTCCTGTTGAAAATATGAAAAGCATTATAGTTTATAATAATTATTTTTATAGAAATCAGTATTTTAATTAATGCTAATTTATAAGTATTTAATGCAGAATCTTTGGTTATTTTAAGAATGCATGTGGTGAATATTTTTTTGGATGATTCATTTACCTCTCCTTCAAAATTACTCCATTTATTATATAGCCTTATTTTATCATGAATCATACTCTAGATAGTTGACATTTCCTCTGACTTTCAGATAAACTTTCTGATGTCATGAAATGTTATTTACAATAATGATGATGATTAATAAAAATATGGAAACATGGCTTGTTATAACTTTTTAAGCCTGTCCTGTAATTTGTATTGAGCATCTAATTTCTCCCAGCTCTATGTTACAGTTTATGGATATGAATAAGTTGACATTGCTTAGATATTACATATGCAAGCAGTGGATAAATTATAAACTCTTTTGGAAACAAAAAGAAAAAAATAAAATGATTTGTGATGTGTTTTAACATGAACATTTAAATTAGTGATGTTGAAGGCTTTTTAGTCCATTAAAATATTTACTTAGGAGCAATGAGCAAAATCATTGAACTAAGTTTGATTTTGTCAGTTGCAGCATATAATTTTTACCAAATGTAGCATGTAATTTTAGCAATATTGTCACTTTTAGAGACTCTCTTGTAGGTATCACTTTAGAGGTGTTAATTGGAGATTACTTTTAACACCTCCCTGTTTATGGAAGGAAGGCAGTATAAATGAGGGCTCATCCCTTGTGTGGGTACTGAAGGTACCTTATTCTAACCAGAGAAGGTGGAGGAGAGGGTGAGTGAGCCGTGTTCTTTGAAATACTTTCATCTTGGGAGCATGAAAGAGCATTCTAAATTCCATTAGTGAATTGTTGTGCACTTTTGCCTTAAGTGTTTCTTCTTTGTGCTTTGCCAGGCGGAAGCTGCATTTTGAAGTCAAGCTCTTAATTGATTTTGATTTACAAATATATCTTTGATTAGCATTTTAGTATGCTCTCAAAACATTGTATTTATAGTAAATACTAAATGTCTCAAAATAACTTGCTGATATTGATTTATGACTAAACCTTTTCATCTTTGTCTGTAATCATGTTACCAGACTACATGGTCTTACTGTTCTAACAATCCAAAAACTGTCTTTTTAATGCCAATAATTATATATGAGTGAGTACTGATACAAACAAGAGAAAACATAATTATTTTTCCACCAGTTTTTCTTGAATTGAAATATTGCTCTATTTGCAATGTTCTTTGTAGCCAACATATGCATTTATTTATAAGAGTTTCATGTTGCCACATAAAAGTTAAATTCAACCCTTTAAGTCAAGTATAGTAGGTATTGAACATGGTTTTGTTTTCCTGGTTCTTGTAGGAATTAATTAGAATACATGTAGCAAATTTGACTAGAATTTTAAAAGACTTAAATAATGGCTTTTCACCATGTGTTCACAAATTTTATCACCCAAGCTGCTGAGTTATAAGGACTCCGTCATCTCTGGAGAAGATGTGTGAACTGATGCCCACATTTTTATTGGATAGGAGATTAGCTAGTGCCAGGCTGTGCTGGAAAAGGGCCAAGTTAATGGATGCGAATCCCTCCCTTTTCTTTTCTCCTTAGGAATGTCGATCTAAACACAAAAAAAGAAAAAAGAAAGAAAAAGAAAAGAAAAAAGCCTCCAAAGAATTGTATTTATTTATTTGTTTGTTTCAGTAATGGCCAAGAGTTACCATTATAAGCACAATCATACATGTCCGTATCAAATTGTGAGCATATTGAAAACATAATAAGGCCAAGAGAAGCTTTTCTTCTCTTTTTCTCCTCCTTATTTGGTTTGTGTTTGTAGTTTTGCTTTGTGTTTATTTTTGTTGATAGGTGTGTGTGTGTGCACTTAAGAATGTGTGTGAGTAGCAAATATGGAGATTAGAGGGCAACTTGCAACTCTCAGATGTCGCTTCTTTCCTTCTACTCTGTAGGTTCAGGAAATGGAAATCAGGTTCACTAGGTTTGAATGTAAACACTTTTAGCTGCCATCTTAGTTATTTTTCTATAACCACGAGGATAAATCATGACAAGGCAACTTATAAAAACAAAGAGTTTAATGGGGGCTGGCTACAGTGTTAGTGTTACAGGGAAGGCAGTTTCTCTCCTTTAAATGAACTGTACTCTGCTTTCTGATCTTAGTTTCCTCATTTTGGGTCATTCTTCCACATTTCCCTTCTCATTTACCTAATTTGATGAAATGTGTTTTTGAAAAAGTGTTTTTCATGTTGTTTGTTTCTAATGTTCTACGAACTATTTCTTTCCATTGACGTTTAATAGCTGCAGCTTAGTCAGCATGGTCTCTGGTTCTATGTTCAGAGCTTCCATGGTTGCCCCAGCAATATTCTCCCTTCCTGATCTGGAAGTTTTGAGTATGGTTGGAAAAGTGGGCCAATATGCCTAAGGTATTATTTATTAGAAAGAATCTAGTCCACAGATTGTCCTTTCCTTCGGTTGCACCTCTCTTCCTAATGGGTGGCTTTGCAGTGAGTCTCAAGCTATGCAGAATGGTCTAAAGGCTCTGTGATTTGGCAGTGCCTAACTGTTTCCCCTGTGATTATCTTGTTACATTCTTTGTAGTTGCTGAAGACCCCTTCCTTTCTTCTGTAGCAAATCTTTTCCAGAACTCCACCTCCGAGACACATTTCTTTAGGCTAATTTAACCCCGTGTATTGGGCCACCTAAAATGTTGTAGATGGTTGATTAGTAAGTTTGCCTAACATTTTTTTTCCATCTAACAAGTGAAAATAATTTTATTACTGTGATATTACCATGGGTTATCATGAGAAGTAATAGTTCAGAGTGTTCTGAAGGTGTTGGCATGTTCACTCTTATAACACTGTTGTCTGTTTTCCAGAAAGAAATGATGAGCCACTGTTAAAACATATGCAAATGGATTGTTAAGGATGCAAACTTTGCAAAAGTCTAAACACAATATAGATTGATGGAAAAGAAATGAAGTCACTGCTTCGGGCTCAATAACTATTTTGAGGAATGTGTAGTGAATAAGAGGTCATTTACAAACTGATCAGGAAAATGGCTTTTTGTTGCACAAAAAGCACTGAAAGACATAAGCAAAATGCACATTAGTCGTTTTTTTAAAAAATGCAAACAACATAGCAAACAGGTCTGCCAAAGATTAGGGAAATAGAGAATGGTGATGCTGTGCATTAGAATTCTATTGATGCTGACAACGGGCCACGCCAAATGTGAATAGTTTATTTTGCTTTGCAGAACAGACTGTCCTCCAGGTCAGAGATCCTCCTACCCCTTCTGAATGCTTGGATTACAATCTTGCACCATCACTGCCCAGCCTGGACGGTTTATTTTAATAAAAAAGGAAATAACTTAGAGATACTATGGAAGGCTCTGGTTTATGACAGGCAAAATAATCAAAATTATAAACTTACAACAGGGAACTAGATGTAATTTTCATGAGTTTGATAAAATTGTTTTGATGGAAACATACGTTTTAAGGTCATAATATATAACTTATAATTTCCATGAGAGGCCACCTGTCAGAACTGAGAATTCTTTATCAACAGCACCAACAAGATTTTTGCAACTGGTAACCTCCTGAAGAAGCTGTTCAGCCTTTTGCCAGTGTAGCCCAGACCTTCTGAGGGATACTCTGTTGCCTTAGGAGAACATATTCTAGCTAGGTCTCTATGTCAACACCTTAAAGGTGAGCTCTTCCTATCAAGAAAAATAACTTGCTCCCTGACCTGTTCCATTGAATAAGCTTTTCTACCCAATGAAAAACAGAAATACATATGTGATAGACAAACAATATTCTTTGGTGGAGAAAATAAGAAATTCATTGATAAGTAATGATTGGACTTTGAAAAAAGATCTAAGTATTCTTGAAAATTCTGAGTATTAGTTATCACATAGTAGCTACTTACTTCCAAACACAGATCTGTAGTCCTGACTTCTCTCCTGCCCTCACCAATCACCACATATGTATTTCCACCTGCTTACTCATGGTTCCATGGATGTCTCAGACGCATCTCAAACTTAGCTCATTAGAAAACCAATCTCACCATCTTCCAATTAAATGTCTAGTGTTATATCATCTGCAAGACTGACTACTATATCAATTAAGAATTTAAATACAAATAAATTTAAATGAAATACATTTTGAAGTTAGATCTTCAGTCCCATTTGCCATATTTCAGATGCCCATGCAACTACTGATACTGGACTGAAAATTATAGTTTTTGAATTTACTTGCTTTCTTTGTCCCTTCAGATTGCTGCAGTTTGGTGGCTTCTTCTGAGCTGTTCCAACAAGCTTCTACCTAACATCTTTCTCTACCTAACCCATCTTTCTTAAAGCTAATTTTTTTAAGTTGGTATACAAAGTAACGGAGTTTTATCATGGGCTCATCACTCTCTGGCACTGCAAGGTAGACATATAGTGTTTCATTCCATTTTTAAATGTTCCATATCATTGGCTACCAGTTTTATTGTTTAGACAAACCTGACTAATAGCATGCACTCATCAGCAGTGCAAGGCTCTTGATTTATGATAAAAATCAGTGAAACAACGGTACAAGCATATTCACTCTATCTGAAATCCTGCCCTATCCACCCTCTTCAAAATGTCCTCCTACTGCAAGGTTGCATTTCAACTCCACCTAGTAACAAAGCTGGTAAGAGAGGGCACAGTCCTGTCACATTCCTTATTTAATGGGAAAAATTGATTGTCTATTTATCAAAATTATATCCTAAGACACTTGGTAATTTATTTTTCTAAGATAAAGCAAAGATAATGCCTAGAAAGAAAATCAGCAAACAAAACACTTCTTACTCTTTGTGGTCTGCATAATTTCTTCTGTTTTATTTGGCAATTTTCTGGGCCAAGCTTTTTTTTTTAATTGAGATAGTTTACGATGTTTTAGTTTTTCTCGCCTATTGTCAATATTGGTGATTGAATCAAAGGCATGGCTACACTAGGCATTTGCCCTACCACCAAACTGTATTCCACCTTCTCTTTTTTTTCACTTATTTTTTGAAGACAAGTTCTCACTAAGTTGGCCAAACAAGGCTAGAGCTTGGGATCCTCCTGATTCAGCCTCCTGAGTAGCTGAGATTATAGTTTTGCATCACCAGGCCTAGTAAACATTTTTACTTTTTGATATTCAATTTTTTATCCATGATGAACAGGATGGTGTTGAGCAATAATGAGCATCATGGTAACATCTGTTTTGTGACAGAGGTCAGTCTAAGCCAATATTAGTTCTACGAAGTTGGTAGACTTCAGAGGTCACATGCATTGTCTATATTTTCAAGCAAATAATAATAAAGAAATAATAGTAGAACGGTTTCTTAACCCAGCTCTAAAGAGATCCATTGACTTTTACTACAAAAAATTCTAAAGCCAAACCACTTAGCAGGTCCAACAATGAAGGTACAATCTGGTCTTGTTTATCTTGTTTATCAGTTACCCCCCTTCCTGACTTTCACATAGCCTGCACATGACCTTTGTCCTACGTAAGTGCTTATGTGCCAAGCAACTTTCAGGATACTGAACATGAAAAATTTAATGAAGCATGACTTATGATCTACAGTATCTTAGAATTAATGGATGCAGTCTATTCTCCTGGCTCAGCAGTCACATAGTGTAAATATGTGGGGCTGGTTTTATTAATTACCTCCTGTAGGCACTACAAAACATTGTTCAACACCATGAACCAATCTTTTCATGTGGCATCATAAAGTGATCAAGTATACTATTAGAGGTCTTTGTTTTTAATTTTTTTCCACATACAATTTAATTCTATATAGCTCAGTGTACTATTTTATATGCACTCTAAATTCTTAAGTTTGACATTTGATGTCAATAAGAAAATATATTTATTATATTACATATAGCTTTACACTTTGCGTATGTAGTAACATCATACTTAGTATACAGTACACAGACACTGACGAAGGAAGGCACTTTGAGTGAACAAGGAAGTTGGTGAACTCCTTTGTTCCCTCTGAGTGGCTGCTAGCCTCCCCTGATCTCTGACTGGTAGTTTTCCATTGTAGTACAAGTCTCAGTCTGCCACTGCTCTCCTTTGAGCACAGTATGAGGTAGACTCCCAAAGGACAATGATACAATCAAGTGATACTCAGCTGAGACTCTCCAATTCCAGCCTACTGAAGCATACACACACCAAGCAGGGCCCTGAGTGCTAAGGTCTCTTCTGAAATTATTCATCAGCCATGTGGCAAAGTGCCTCTGCCTGATACTGGAGATCAAAGCCATGTTGAGCAAGTGTTCTGCTTCTAAGCTACATCCAGTCATTGTTTTATTCTTTTTCTATTTGGTTTGATTCTGCTGGCTAGGAACTCATGGTCCTTCTGCCTCAGCAGTCAAGTGTTGGAATTCAGACATATGTCACCAACATGTATTTTTCCTCTAGTTTTATGAACCTCTAACACTTTATTAAAAAATGAATGTGAAGTTAATTTTCAGATTACTATTTATTCATGTTACATGCTTGAACGTAGTTATTATAAGCAAAACTAAACTGAAAACAAAATAAAACAAAACAAGAAACTAAATTCCCCTTCTGAAATCATGGTTATCTGTCCATTCTTAGTAGTAGCAATAACTAGGTGATGCAATTTAGCATGCACTGAGTGCTTTTTATGCACAATGCATTCCTTTTAAGCATTTTGCTAAACATTTTGTTTCACTTAATATTATCAGTAACCCATTAAAAAGGAATTATTATTTCCATTTTATTGATACCTGACTGCATTTTGAAATAAATTGACTAATATCAAAAAAAACTAATAAACAACTCTCTGGATTTGAATCAGTTCTGTATGACCTTGGAACTCATTTTCATTTAGTGCAAAAGGAAATTTGAAACTATCTCAGCCTCTTTTCCAAATGATCCTATGACCTGAATACCAATTAAGAGAATGGTTCTTATGCTGTTAAGAGATTCTTTCATCCTGCCAGAGATGAGGTAATTCTGAAATCTCTTAACATGACTGCACTAAAAGACAAAGAGCCCTGATACAGCATGTGATATTTAGAAGCACAATCCACTTATTAAGTAGAATTCTAGGCGTCTGTTAATTTTTACATGGTGTCTCCATATCGGACCAAATTACATTGCTTTACATAAAAATGAATATAAAAATGGCCACCATGGCTCTGACCATTCTGGCTGTAGTCACACCATCAGCCTTTCTGTAGGCTATAACACTGCTTTATCAGCCCTGCAAGGCTTGATCTTTAAACCAAACTTTTAAACCTGAAGGCAGGATAGAATCTGTGTGTTTTTAAGCATGTAAATGAAGAGAGAAAAGAGGGTGGAGGATATGTTACATTATGACTCTTGCTGGATGATTATTTTTCTGAGGTATTCAAAGATAAAAGTATGTCATTCTACTCATTATTGGAAATTAGCAGTAAAAGTAGGCATTGAGAGTTTCACATCTCACAGAGCATTAGCAGAGAAAGGAGTTTAAATTTCAGTAGCAAAATGGAGTGAGGTCACTTAGCTACTACATGGGTTTCAGGACTCAGTTCATTTTTTCTTTAAAGTACAGGCATTGCAATGATATTTTGACATTGTCAAAAAAGAAACTACATTCCAGCCCTCTTCTTGGTGCCTAATTCAGACAACTGGAACTGTCTGCTGCAAAGAATATTGCATGACTGAAGTGGCTGGGGATGTATTTGTTATATTAGGTTGTTAGATAGATGTTGCTGCTTACTATGTAGGAAAATAATCAGTGCTTGCATAATTCCCAGTTTTGATTGAACTTCCTTCATTTCCATAGACTATGTTTTCATTATTTCACTGATCTTTTTATTTGCTGGCTTTTTTGGGGTTGCATTTTTCAAACTATCTAGACATAAACTGGCTTCAATAGAGTAGCGATGCATGAATCTGGGTATGTAAGGACAATCATATTTTACAACAGGCTATTCAAACAGAATTGAATTTTATTTGTTACCTTATGGATGAGAGACTCTATTTGCTTTTCAAAACAACTCATATTTTAATATATATTATTTGTAGATCATAAAAATACTCATTAAAATTTAGATAATACAACAGTTATAAGAGGGAGGGAAGGTGGGATTGTGAGGGGACAAGGGAGGGGGCTATAGCTGGGATACAAAGTGAAAAAATTATAATATATTTTTAAAAAAGAATAAAAGTTAAATGCCATACATAATGTCCTGGTTTATTATGCTGTCTAAACTTCAAATATTACATTTTATGCAATTATTTATGTTCTACAAATCTGGTTATATGGACAAATAGTTGTATAAATAAACACATTTGAGCCGTTATCAGAAAGATAAAATTTTATCTTCTGATACCATTTTATATAATTTGGCTATTTTTCTTTGCTTTACTTTAGATGCTATTATATTTAGGATGAAAAAATCTATTTTCTTCAAAATGTCTTATGTTTTTGTATGCAAAAACCATTTATTGAACCATTTTTTAATGATGGACATATAGATTGTTTTAGAAATTTTGGTATAACAAATCATTTTAACTTTTAAAGATATTAGTTAGCATATTTAAAGATGGACAAAGTCCTACAAATGGAGTGAGTACACCCAACTTTTATTTATTTATTTATTTATTTATTTATTTATTTATTTATTTATTACAAGAATTGAGGGGATCAGACTCAGGTCCTCATCTTGTGAAGCAGCCCCTCATGTCCTGAACCCCTTATGTTTTACATTACATGCAATTTGGCTTCATCATTACTTAAATACTGAGCTCTGTAGAATGAATTTGTTTGTGGAATATTTGATTTCAGATTGTTTCTGATTTAGTAGCCTTGTAGAAATGATACTAACCCCCTTTTAACTATGATCACAAACTTTCTCCCTTCCTGGCAGGCTTCATAGAGCATTAGTGGGATCCGGTTAGGAAACAACGCCATAGATCTTGTGGATCTTTTTAGGGGTGGAAAGAGGAGACAGGCAAGAGTTAATGTTCCAGTGGGAACTAGTCCTCCTTCAGTGTCTGCCTCTGTGCTCTTCACCTTTTTATATTTCATAATTCTTAATTTTCCCCCTAGTCACTTCTTATTTCAATCATCGTATCTTCAGGACTCAAAGCATCAGTGGAGCGTGACAAGCTTTTAAATGAATCAGTATTGGCAGCATCATTGTGGCTAATCTTAATATAACAAACAGAATAACAACAGATGTATTCTACTGTTGAGCAATGAGAAAGACATAGGTGTCCACCTCTTGGCACACTTAAACAACAAAGCTGTTTTTATTTCAGAGATTAGATTACATACAGGGGATTGCTCATATGTTTTATAGCATTTGATAATTTCTTATACTTAATTGAAGGGAATTAAGACAAGCTAAAAAGCTGTACAATGCTTTGTTAGATCTTCAGTTTTCCTCAGTCCTATTGTAAGATTATTATAGCTGAGAGCAATATTTGAGAATATTTGAGAGGATTTTGACTAGTTTTCCAATTGTTTATTTAGTGATACATGAGTAAAGTTAAACACATGAACCATAATAAAAACTATAGTTTTCCTTGACTTTAAAATTATCTTGAAGGTATGACAATCCTGGGTCCATAAAAGTAATAGATAAAATATGTAAGCATAATGGTCGACCTATTGTGTGTTATAGCATGTACACTGTAGAGTGTAATGGGTGCTATGAAATTTGAAGTGAGGTTGCTGTCTCATGGATTATAGTCACTAACGTATTTAATAGCAGAGCAGATGTAGCTTACTATGGCAACACATGGTACTGAGCAGCAGGAATCCCATTTGACAAGTCAGTTTTAATTTTATTTCTTGATCCCAAAACCTTCTCTAATAATCCCAGATCTCCATGGTTTTTTTTGTTTGTTTGTTTGTTTTTGTTTTTGTTTTTTTTGATTTGTTAGTCAGCGAGCAGATAAGAGAGACTCTTCTCGGCTGCTTATTTCTAACAGGTTGTTTGGCTTCAGGATACAAATCCCATGGGATTCTAAAGTGAAATAACTGGGTGGGATTGGGTAAAACATGAAAGAGAGAGAACTATACAACCACAAATATAAGTGGGGGGTGTGCTACCTTTGAAAAAGTTCTGAAGGTGGTCATGTGCTCATACCAGCTTGGTAAAAGTCTGACAGTCTCCACAGGAAACATCTTAGTGGTAAGTGTTTAATTCTGTTGCTTTGTGTACATATCTTCTAGTTGGCTTGCTTAACCAGCAACTTGTCAGCACTGGTACCCAAGGGAGCCTGAGGGTGTTTGGTATTGCAAGATGTGCTCCCAAAAGATCAATTCTTTGGAGCTTTCCACAGGCTATTTTCCAACCCTGTAATTGCTTGTGTCTGGGAAAAAAAAATACACCTAATATATGTTCTAAAGCTAAAATAAGATAACTGTCTAGCAAATATATTTTGAGAGTCACAGAAATATGTAGAACTGATAATGGAGTATTTTAAATAGGTTTTTAGCAAAGATCTAGTATAGCTTTATTGAAAATTGTAAAATTGGAGAAATTGGATACATCTTATTGAACTTGAAGAATTTCTAGTCTGCTTTGTCTGGTGAGGGAATTATGACAGTCTAGGAGCTAGAATAAAAAGCTAGTTTCAAATCTCATGAAATCTTCTGTGCAATTAGCTGGATGTGAGGAAGAAGTTGTAGGTTGATGGCTTCTGCATATTTCAGGTCATTTTCTTTTATAGGATTTGAGTAATTCTACTGGGATATGTTTAACAGTGTTAGTCTTTTCCTGGAACAAAGACCAATAGATACAATCTGTTCTGTCTCAAGAATCCCCACTAAATCAGAGATTGAAGGGAAGCCCTTTTGGTTTATACAAGTAAGAAATAATTTTTTCCCACTGTAGGAGCAGTGAAGACAGTTTTCCCTAGTTCCAAACCTCTTGGTGATTGCAAACTTCTAGCATGCATCTGGGGAGCTGGTCAGGTTAGATTTTCTCTCAGTGTCACCTTATGCCACCCTAAGCCTGCCTATCATAAAATATTCTTTAAAAAATGCTCATGTCAACACCTGATTCTTGGTCAGTTAAAGTGAAAAGCAGAAATATCTTCTTAGAGAGGCTTTAACATGACAGGTGTTCAGGCTCTCAGTGTAACCTTGTTTTCCATTTAACGCTTGGGATTGAGATACTACAACAATCATCATTTTAAACATGATTTTGTTGTTTAAGATAGATTTAGTTAAACCCACCCTTCCACAGCTTCTTTATTCAACAAACTGGATGACAAGTAATTTTTGCTAATATTATAGTTTTTTGGCTTTCTAAGAGCCATTTTCAAACCTGAAAGAAAATTCTGTATTAATTGGACTATTATTGTCCCTCCAAGAGATGCAAGGAAAGATATTATATGAAATATGAAAATTTGTATGAATAAAACATAAACCAGTTTAGTCACAAAACAATTTATCATCTTAGAGGAGTTGCAGGATTATTTTAGTGAGATGTAGCTATTTATTTTGGCTAGGCCTGATGAAGGAGAAAGATCTAAGACATTTGAATATAGTCAAAGCAAATCACCTTAACTTAACATTCAAACCCATCTTTTAAGTGTAATAACTATTAATGCAAAGAATTCAAACTCTAGCCACTGGTGCTTTGTATCTGAAACCTCGCAGAACAGCTCAAATATAAATTAATTTTCAGCAAAGAAATACAAAGGCTGTCAATTTTGTTCTTTAAGGCTATTTTAAAAATATGAACTAATACATCACTACATTGACCACCCCCCGGTTTCTACAATCAAGGACCAGGTGTGGATGTGGACTGGAACCCCCGCACGGATGGGGCCCATGATAACTTGGTGTAGGGTTGAAGACCCTATTCAGGGAAACAGGGACTGTTTCAGTCATGATCTTGATGGCTGACTCTTTCACCCTCCCCCATACAAGCCGGGGAGTGACAGACTGGCTAGATCCCAGGGGAAGACTTTGCAGCCAGCCCTGAGGAGACAGGATAAGCTGGGGTTGGATGGAAGGGAAGGAGGTCCTCCCCTGTTGGTGGACTTGGAGGGGGCGGGGAAGAAGGAGATGAGGGAGGGAGTGGGAAGGTAGGAGGGAATGGGGGAGGGGGCTACGCCTGGGATTCAAAGTACCTAACCTGTGATTGAGATAAAAATAAATAAA
>CM053755.1:49424216-49456483 GCA_028658305.1 Pachyuromys duprasi | reverse complement strand
GGGTGTCCCTAGGGTTTTCCCACTTGATTTTCTCACCGTAGGAGTTCCGCTCACCTGGCACTCACAATGCTGGCGTTTTAGGTCCCAGAGTTCAGTCTCCTGGTCGCTGCGTTGTTTCTGCTCTCCTACTCCTCAGACACAGTGTTCCTTCGTGGCAGCCATCTTGGATCCCCTCCCTCCTTCATCTGTTTTAATGTGGATTCCTGTCTTCCTATGGTAGCTTTGTTTGTTTGTTTCCTTTCTATATGCCACTACTTGTGCCTCTACCCATGCCTCTATTTCTTTGGTTGTATTTGCCTGCATTTCTTTGAGAACTTTGTTCGTTTCTTCTTTATGTGCCTCTAGTAACCGGATAAGCATAGATTAGAGATAATTTTCCTTTGTTTCCAATGAATTAGTATATTCATTGTTTTGGGGGTTTGCTGGTGAAGCCATGATGTCCTCCTGATTTTTGTTGAATGCCTTCTTATGCAGACCTCTAGCCACTGCTTATTCATAACCTTTGCTGTTTGTTCCTGGAGTCTGTACTTCAGACTGGGTCCATCCTTCTCTTGTGTCTGGAGTATTCTTAAGGAAGATGAGAGAGGTCCACTGGTTTGAGAATGGTTGTTGCTGCTTTACCTGTACCTAAGAGAGAAAGATTGCAGGCACATGTGTGCAAGTGTGGGCATATGTGTGGAAGTGTGTCTTTAGGGACAGGGTGCTAGAGCATGTAGATGCCTTGAAGGTTGGTTCAGGAGGAGGTGATTTGCTGGTGGTGTTCTTGAGTGCAACGCACATGTGCAGGTAACCTATAGGTCTGTTGTACTTTCCTCCTGGTATTCAGATCTGTCTGGGCTCTAGGAATTGTTTACCTGGACTCCTCTGGTAGACCCACAGAACAGGAGCTTCAATGTTAAGAACGCTGTCACAAGGATCCCTATGTTGCTAAGCAAGACTCTTACTTTATACCAATGACATTCTCTCATTGATAGTATGTTGATTCCTTAATATAAATGTCATGGTTTTTTTATATATTGCTCTACAATTTAAAGGATTTTCACATAAACTTAATTACATTCTCCTGAAAGTACAAAATGTGTCTTTTTTTATGTGTATTTAATAAATAAAGAAACTAAGATTCAGAGAGAATAAAATTCATGATTAGTAAGATGATGAAAAAATGCACAAAACTTGGGTCTTTTGAATCTATTCCACTTACTTTTCTATTATAATTATAAATTAAGCATTTTATCCCAATACCATCTGATTGAAACAACTTTAGATGCCAGGAGCTGTAATATTTATCCTTGGTAGCAACCCATATTGATATAAATCTGACTTGCTGATCTTGGAGCTCATTGACCTATAACATGAGGTCTCGATTTGCTGTTCTCATTTAAAATGTGCCCTGGGGCCTTAATAAGTGCTTGCAATTCTTTACTTTCATGAAGTCTTAAATAACATTTTTTTTTCTTTTAATACAAGACTAGAAGGAGAACAGGGCATTCAATCAGATAAGAAAATGGAAATATAATTGAGATGAAATTAGATTGCTAAATGTTCAAAAATGCTGTTACAGGTTGTTCTCTGCATTTTGATCAGTGGTGGATTTCTGTGATGACCTCAGTCCACGGGCTGGGGGGAGGGGTGGGTGGGCGGAGTTTCTTTGATGAGTGGTGAGGGCTATACTTATCTATGTGTATAAAAAGACACGTGTTTAGAATGCAGCTGAGAATTATACTGGTTTCGAATGTCAATAGTAGGTTCATTTGTAGGGTCCATTACCACATGTAACTGGCTATGTTTATAGTACCAGGAATAATTTCCCTCATCTTGAGTGGGCCATAATTTCAGTTACATGGATATTCTCAAGATATAAATGCTGCCATTGAACCATTTTACACACACACACACACACACACACACACACACACACACACACACACACACATGTTGTTGTGCTGGTCATTGTATTTTTATGTTAACATATTTTATTATTATTATTTATTACAGCTTATTCAATCTGTATCCCAGCTGTGGCTCCCTCCCTCGTCTCCTCCCAATCCCACCCTCTCTCCCTCTTCTGTCCCTATGCGCCTCCCCTAGTCCACTGATGTGGGCCTTCCTCCCCTTCTATTTGAGCTTATGCCTGGCTAACATGACTGATGGTTTTTACTACTTGGCAGCTTTCAAAGTAACTTCAGATATTGCTTGAGCTAGACCTCAAGAAGGCGGCTTTTAAGTTGGCTCAGTTTCTCCAACCCTCATGGCTAAAGTATATGTGGTATCTACAGCAAAAGGATCAGTCACATTAACTTCAAGATGTGGGAGGCAAGCAAGCACAACAGTAATAAGACATATTGTTTTCTTAGTGTCTTGTACTCCCCTGACTAACAATTGAAAAAGAGGAGCTTTACCCTGCAGTGGGTTTTGTGTTAGAAAGTCTATGGTTATTGGGTGGATCATTGTCACCCCACGTACCATAACTTCATTAAATTATTTATATATGTATACACATACACTTACATATATTTGCATCCACAAATTATACATGTATTTTAAAGTAAACATCAAATATATTTCTCTATGACTTTTTCCTGGAGTGCCTCCAAGCTGACATATCTCCAACACAACTTCTGCACCAAAAGCTAAGGCAAGATCACAAAAGAGGGGGTAGAAAGATTGTAAGAGTCAGGGAACCAAGATATCTGCAATTAGATGTTTTATCCTGTACATGAAACAGAAAATGCAGCCATGAAACTTCATCTAAACTAGACATTAACAATGATAATACCAGTTGACTTGCCAATATGGATGGAGAAAATCTCACGAAGTACTAGAAATTAACGGTTGCTAAGACACGGAAATCAGATATCTCCAGGAATTCACCCACTGATAGGTTATCTCATCCCAAGTGATTAGCTCTAAATACATACACATATGAGTAACACTAAATGGACTCAATAGGTTGATGTGTATGTGTATGTAACAATAAGAATGGGGAGCATAGGAGGAGTTGGAAAGAGGATATTACGGGTCAGAAAAATAAATATAACTCTTGTGTGAAATTATCAAAAATAATAAATGTTCAGTATCCAAGAGGGTTCCTAGTCAGGTGAACAGACACTGTCTCTGACATGAACTCAGTGGCTGGCTCTATCACCTCCCCCTGAAGGAGGAGTACCTTTGCCAGGCCACAAAGGAGGATGATGCAGCCAGTCTTGATAAAACCTGATAGGGTAGGTTCAGAGGGAAAGGGAGAAGGACCTCCCCTATCAGTGGACTAGGGGAGGGACATGGGAGGAGATGAGGGAGGGAGGGAGGGATTGAGAGGGAATGAAGGAGGGGGCTACAGTAAATAAACTGTAATTAATATAATCAATAAAAATTTAATAAAATAATAATAATAAAGATAAGAAAACATAAATATCAAAATTTCCCCATATGAAAAATAAAGGAATGCATATTAGAAAAGTGATTACAATTTTTAGGGCCTGTGGAAATATACTTGCATAAATAAAGCATTATATATCACTTATGTGATGTGGACAATTCACTTAATGAGCTCTGCAAATCAAGGTACTGACTGCATTAAAATGAGCTGAGGTTAGGCATGATACACGTACTTGTACCATGTTTTTTTTAAACATGTACATGGTACATGTTTTATTACAGCATTTATCAGCTTATAAAATCTGATACCCATATTACATATCTTAAAATTATTCTGAAGACCAAATGATCACAGGCTATATTTTCAATCAAGTAAATTTCTTTTTTGTGTGTGTTTTACATGTGTTCCAATCCATAAAAACACAGTGAAGCACATAAAAGTACATAATTCCTGAAAATTGTGTCAGAGATCAGTTCCATTATCTCATAGTTGCCTTTTCAAAATATGGCATGAGGTATGTATGATTTAGAGATTCCTACCCAAACCCAGGAGTTATTTAAGAACTAAAAGTGTCTCTAGCAAAGATTATATTCAAATTGTCTTCATATGCAAGTTTAGGTAATAGATTTGTTCTATATTTTTTGGCGTTAACATTGTAGCAATTACTTGGTTAGTCATGCTAATGTCAACATCAATCTCTTTCTAGGAAAAGTGATTCAAATTATTTAATAGTTTACACATTGAAAATGATAGTATAGGAGATAGGGTTGCTCTATAATTGAAAGTACTAAAGGACTTAGTCTTACAAATTTGACAGTGTGACCAAGAATAAAAGGTATTTGGAAAAGACGCCTCAAGTTTGTCATACTGAGGGACAATGACTGATGAAGAATTGCTGTCCTCATCGTCTGTGCCTTTAACTCTTCCAAAAGGACTATGTCCTTTCACTGACTTCATGGAAATTAGTTAGTATTTTAAATGAAAATACAGAAGATATTGTTATTTAATTTATACATACTTGAGGCTGGAATAATGGCAAATTGTGAATAATCCAAGCTGGAATAAACTTTCTTGCCAATGAACATAAGACTGATGACTGTGAAATTGAGGACCACATTAAAATAAAAAGCAAATTGTTAAACAAATAAATAATTAATGACTTAGTAATCAGTATACACTTAATATAAGTCAGTAGCACTATGAAGTGGCCAGAAATAATGATTTATTTTAAGATACATTAATTTTGAACAAGACGGATAGGCTGGGATCTCCTAGAAGAGTTTGTGTAAGGTTGTACTTGTTATATTATCTTAATGGAGTATATATTAATTTATTCTTTGAAAGTTTCATGCTTTTACAATGTATTTGATCTCTGCAACTTCCTCTAAAATGCCTGTTCTTTTTATTTTAATTTACTTACCAGTTTTATGTATATGAGTGCTCTGTCTACATGTATGTCTGCATACCAGAAGAAGGCATCAGATGATATAGATGGTTGTGATTCACCATGTTGTCACAGTGAATTGAACTCAGAACATCCAGAAGAGCAAACAGTGCTCTTAACTGCTTAGCTATCTCTCTTGACCAAGAATGCCTATTCTATATCTTCTTAACTTTATGTTTCCTTTTAAATTTTTTCATTTGTTTTCAGTAATCACTGAACCTGGGTCAGCAGATAATAATTTAATTGACTGGAAAATGAGTTTACTAATCACAGTGGCTTAGAGGTGAAATGGACTAGTTTGTGTAGGACCATGAATATCATAAATTCAGCTACTGTGTTATACATATTCTTTTAATCCTTAGAAGCCTGTCTGGATTAAGGGGATTCTCAAACTTTGAATATTTTATGTTACCTAATATCACATATATTTCTATGTTATCTCATAAAATCTATTATATTAGGTAGGGAAATTGGTTATAGAGAAACTGACAAGCTAGAATTGACATATGGACTTAAAAGTTAAGACTGGGCTTGCCATCATTTTTCTATAACAGTAATTGTGCTAGTTCTTATCTCTTATCTTCACATCATATAGATTTCATTCACTCATTATTCATGATGTATTAAGTGCAACTTATGAAGTGTTAATCAAGTACAAGCTTTGAATGGAAAGGTTTTGCATGTTTTGTTTGTTTTGAATAACTAATACCTATAACTTTGCTTAGTTTGTTGTAAACACTAGATCTATATTTCTAAAGCATTTAAAGACATGGGAACCCAACAAATTATGTGCTGTATACTGAACCTTTGTGATTTAAGGTAAGAACATTTTTTTGTACCGCAGTATTAGATTCTGCTTGGTATCAGACTATATCAAGAAGTAAGCTTCTCTGAATAAGGTCTCTGGCCAGCCCTTATTAATTTGACTATTTCTTTTTTCTTTTCTGAAAATATGGTCAATGATATTCTAATTTCAAGGTATCCACATCAGCTTCTTGGTAGTATATTGATGTTGATTCTTACTATTACAAGGCAATCTCAGAGGAGTTAGAAACAAATATTTTCAAGTTATGAATTTATTAGAACATTAGTCATGATTCTCCAACAGAGCATGTTGTCACCTCCTGATAGGCTAGACACTCTCATGAGAAGGTAACCACTTTCTTGCCGTCACAGCTTGTTCCCTGACTTTTCAGGTGCTGTTTACATTAGGCCTCAGCTGTTCTTCCATTTTATGCAATGCAGGGGCTCAGGGAAATGATAAAGGGTTCTAGTTCGATTGATAAAGGTATGCATTTGTCTCCTTTGTTCTTGTTTCTAACTTGAGAGTAGTATATTTTGTTTTTCAAACTAGAAGTCAAAAACACCAAATAACACAAATTGGGTGTGTGGGTACAGGGAGTGGGATCTGGGAAGAGTTGGGGAAGGGTAGTGAATATGATCAAAAGACACATGCAACTCTCAAAGATGTAATTTACAAACACAAGTAAATATCAGCATCCCATACCACCTGCAAATTATTTCTATCAGCCTTGAGGCTAGAAATAAACAAAACATGTAAATGACAAAATTTGCCATTTTCTTATTAAGCTATTTAAAAATTTAGTAAAGCTTTAACACCTTCTAGGAGACAATGTTCAGAATATAGAATAAAATAAACAAACAACAATGAAAGGCTGTGTCCTCCCTAGACATTCTGCAGAACCACAAGTAGACATTCCAGGTGACTGCCTTGCTGGGGTGTGGGGGTGAGAGCAGAGTGACTACTGAAATAATCTCTGATGCTAAGGTGGTGATGTCATCTTTTCTGAGGCAATCACAGTTATTTCATTTACAAATGTAACATGGGTTTTGAGGACAACCCTGAAAGTGTTCTGCTTGCAGATTTCTACCCCTGCAAGCCATTATGAAATTGGTAAGAAGTGAAACAAAAGATAGAAACAAAAACTGTATCTCTCTTGTTTTTTTTTCTTTCTTTCCTTTTTAAGTTTAAGCTTTGGTTCTAGAAAAATGTGCTATGAATTCCAAGCTCGTAATTTAGATCCTAGGGAGGCAGAGTTTTCAGAAAGGAATCCTTAATAATGGATATGGAGTGGTGTCTGTTTGCGGATAAGCAAGAATTTCTGCCTTACAATTATATCAAGAATTGTAGCTCTTGATATAAAGTACGGCTTCATCATGACTGATTTCTATGAGTGAGCATGAGGAATATAGGATATATATATGACTTGATTACAATATGTCCCTAAAATTCTTAAAAACATACTTATTAAGTGAAGAAAAATAATTGCCTTTCTGTTTGTTATTAATTTGTTTATTTATTCATATTACAGACTCTCCTTCTGCCTCTCACTCTTCCCTTCCCTTAGTGGAAAGGAATGGGAAGTCCCTCAAGGGTATCAACCTATTCTGACACATCAAGTCACAGCAGAACTAAGCATATCCTCTCCCACTGAAGCCACAAAAGGCAGCCCAGCTATGGGAAAGGGATTCAAACACTGGAAACAGTCAGAGGTAGCCCTGCTCCAAGTGTTTGTTTGCTTTTTTAATGGGGTAAATTCTCACCAAAATAAATCTGGTTGACTGAATACTATATATCTGGTATTTATAACTAAGTGAGGTACATGCTATATGTTTAAATGATGCTTCATACATATGTCTACAAAGAATTATATATGTATAGATATTTATGTACATACATATATAGGCTACACCTTAATCTTCACTATACTGACATTTCCTCCTGAGTTTACTGCGTATTAGCAAGCTTAATGAGAGCTTGCTAATTATAAAAGGCTGCACAGATTCCAATGGACAGAAAGATACATATTCATGTTTAGTCATATTTATTTTGTGATTACACTAGAAATCATAGACATTACATTTTATTATCTACTAACATATTAAGTATAATTTTATAATCTAGATAACTGGAATGTAGATATAGAGGTTAATTTTTTTTTCATTGCTAAGAACATTTCATTGTCAATGTTTTCAATAGATTTTTCGTTTTGATATCCAATTGTCTATTAAATTTAGGATACAGGTTCAACAAACCTAATATTTAAGTCATAGAAATATAGCTTGTGTGTGTGTGTGTGTTTCATAATGTGCACATGGAGCACACAGGACAACTTCCAGGAATTGGTTCTTTTTCATAGTGAGTTCTAGGGATTTAATCCATGTTGTCATGCTTGTGCTACAAAACCCTTCCTTTTTTAAATTTTTAAATTTATTACAATTTATTCATGTTGTATCCCATATGTAGCTCCTCCCTCATCCCCTCCCAATCCCACCTTCCCTTCCTCTTCTCCTCTCATGCCCTTCCCCCAGTCCACTGATAGAAGGGGAGGGGTCCTCCTCCCCTTCCCTCTGACCCTAGCCTATCAGATCTCATCAGGACTGGCTGCATTGTTTTCTTCTGTGGCCTGGTAAGGCTGCTCTCCCATTAGGGGAAGGTGATCAAAGAGCCAGCCACTAAGTTCATATCAGAGACAGTCTCTGTTCCCATTACTAGGGAACCCACTTGGAGACTGAGCTGTCATGGGCTACATCTGTGCAGGCGTTCTAGGTTATCTCCATGCATGGTCTTTGGTTGGAGTATCAGTCTTAGAAAAGACCCCTGGGTTGAGTTTTTTGGTTCAAGACCTTTCTTAAAGGCCCCTCTTTTATTTCTCAAGAGCTAAATGTATCTTTTACTTAACAACCACTTTAAAATAAACACATAAAAATAAATGAATTCCAAAAATTTTCTGCTTTGACTATGATTTTTAAAATCTCAAAAATAGTAAATAATCTATTTTTTAATAATTTTTCAAAAATCCTGTTTAGCCTTTATTTTTCAGCTTTAAAAGGCAGGCAGCTACAGCTGAATACAAAGTGAATAAATTGTAATTATTAAAAATAAAATAAAATTTCAATTTTTTATTATGTGATTATTTATTTAATGGTATGTTTACTTTGTTCATTTATTTGGGGGGTGGCAAAATTTCCTTGCCATGCTCCTTACGTGGAGATCTGAGGACAATTTATGGGAATTGGTTATTTCCTTGTAGTTCGTGGCTTTGGAGATTACACTTCCAGGTCATCAGGCCTGGCAGCAAGTCACCTGACTCACTGAGCCTTTAAGGTGAATTTCAGCCCATAGTCAGAATGCTATGAAACACTCATTCAAGAGTAAAAAGAAAAGAATAAAATATCTTTGATTAAAAAATATTATTTTAACAAATACATGTATCTCATGTAAAATAGTATAAGGATAAGAAATTATATGATTTGCATCTACTCAATGATTACTATTAGTGATTATTCAGAATTAGAGTATACACAGCTTATTTACACTAATTATAATTTATTCTTGTTTTTAAGGAATAGTTGTGATCAAAGAAAAACAATCCAGGCTAATACGTGTGACTATGGATGATGTTATGCATTAATCATATTTTAATTTTAGAACAAGAGCGAGCAATATTTTATGTAAATAATTCCAGTAGGTTAAAATTCCGTTATTCTAGTGAGAAAGTAGAAGTTTATGATTTAAGAACACACACACACACACAGAATAAGCTCAAAGTGTTTATATCCATGTACAAAATACAGTTTGATAGTGAAACAATGTTTTAATAAGTTCTCAATATTTAGAATTTGATTCAAAAAATTTAAAACTGAATACAGAGCTAGGACTGTAGTGCGGTGCAGGATCCCTGTCTATCTACCTATTATGTAAGTTTTGGGACTGCTTCCTAGCAACACACATACACACACAAGCATGTAAAACACCAAAAGCTTATTTTTATGCAAAACATATCCTGTGATTGAATCTCCTCCTCCAGAATTGGCTGGAATTGTATTCTCTTTAAGTTCTTTCTATTTGCTTTAAGATTATAATATTTGCTCAAGAAATTGCTGATTTATATTAGTATAAAAAAGGAATACTAGACAGTTGAAAGATAAATAGCATTAATGTCATTAATTCAGCATTAAACTTATTAGTACACAGAACCATACAAACTACAGCAGTATAATTATCTATTAGCATACCATTAAAATATATACAATGGTCAAAAAGTGTTAATTGTGCAGAGGCATAACATGCAATATTAATTACATGACATTTCTCAAGTTACTAATTTTTATTGACACAATCAATTTAAAATTACCAAATTGCAATTACCATTTCCCCAATAACACTAAATCATATATGTGCTAAAAGCTTCACATGTTTTTACTGAGACATGATTCATTTACATACGTGTCTTAGTGACTAATTCTGTAAGGATTAAATTATGGCAGAAATGAGTCCCCGTGGGCTGTATACTGTTTGTTTTATTTAAGTACCCATAGCTGAGTCATACTAAGTGATTTGAAACTATTTTTAATGAATACATTTAATGATTAGTCAGAAAATCCCTAATTTATGGTATAGAATTTCTTGATTTCTTCATATTAATTTAATTGGTAGAACCAGGACTCTGAAGATCAAGCTAGAGTGAATGAGAAAGTGCTGGAGGACCAGGCAGTGTAAAGTCTGAGGAAATAAGAGCTAGTATCAGTTGGCAAAATGAGTCTTGAACTAACCTTCATATGTGTTGAAATAACAAATCTACAATGCTGATGGCCGGCCAAAATAACTTCCTCTCTCAACCTGAGATAAAAAATAATGATGCCAGATTTTTTGTGAGCATAACCACACCAAAAGATGTAGTATTCAGTGGTCACAATGACAGATATACTTACGAGGCCAATCCTTTTAGTGTTTAGAGTACTTCAAAATCCCAGAATAAACCCACACACCTATGGGCAGAGTGCAAAAAACCTGGGCCCACGGGGGCCTGCAGAGAACAATTCTCAACGAAGGACTATGCATGGAGAGAACCTAAACCCCCTGTTCAAAGAAAGCCCATTTGCCGCTCAGTTTCCAAGTGGGTTCCCTAGTAAGGGGTACAGGGGCTGTCTCTGACATGAACTCAGTGGCTGGCTCTTTGATCACCTCCTCCCGGAGGGTGCAGCCTTGCCAGGTCACAGAGGAAGATGATGCAGGCAGCCTTGATGAGACCTGATAAGCTAGGGTCAGACATAAGGGGAGGAGCTCCTTCCCTATCAGGGGAATAGGGAAGGACATAGGGGGAAAAGAAGGAGGAGGGTGGGACTGGAAGGAGAGGAGGGAAGGGGCTGGGATGGGGATACAAAGTGAGTAAATTATAATAATTAAAACAATTAAAAAGATATGCTAAATATCCTTTGTCATTAGGGAAATGCAAATCAAAATGACTCTGAGATTCCATCTTACACCCATCAGAATGGCTATGACAAAATCTCATGTGACAACACATTCTGGAGAGAATGTGGAGAATGGGGAACCTTCCTCCATTGCTTAAGTGCAAACTCGTATAACCACTTTGGAAATCAATCTGTCGCTTTCTCAGAAAATTGGGACTAGAGCTACCTCAAGATCCAGCTATACCACTCCTGGACATTTATTCAAAAGATGCTCCACCATTCAACAAAGACATTTGTTCAACTATGTTCATAGCAACTTTATTCATAACAGCCAAAATCTAGAAACAACCTAGGAATGGATACAGAAATTGTGGTACATTTACATAATGGATACTGCTCAGCTATTAAAAACAAGGAATTCATGAAAGTTGCAGGCAAAAGGATGGAACTAGAAAAGATCATCCTCAGTTAGGTAACCCAGAACTAGAGAGACACACGTGGTATGTACTCACTTATAAGCAGATATTAACCATATAATATAAGATAACCATACTGAAATCTACAGAGATAAAGAAACTGAAAAACAAGGAGGATCCCAAGAAGGATGCTTAAATCGCATTCAGAATGGCAAATAGAATAGACACCAGAAGTGGTATAAGAGACAGAACAGGATGGGAGCCTACTAGAGAGGGTCCTCTGAAAGGATTCACCCAACAGGGCATTGAAGCAGATGATGAGACTCACACCCAAACTTTGGGCAGAGCACAGGGAGTTTTATGGAAAAATGGGGGATAGAAGGACATGGAGGGGACAGGAGCCTCACAAAGAGGCCAACAAAGCTAAAAATTCTGACCTCAGGGTGTTCTGCAGAAACTGATGCACCAATCAAGGACTATGCATGGAGAGGACCTAGATGCCCTGATTGGATGTAGCCACTTGACAGCTCAGTCTCAAGTGGGTACCCGAGTAAGGGGAGCAGATGCTGCCTCTGCCGTGAACTGGGCTGCCTGGTCTTTGATCACTTCTGCCTGGCGATGTGGCCTTACCAGGTCACTGAGGAAGAGGATCCAGGCAGTCCTGATGAGACTTGCTAAGCGAGGGTCAGATGGCAGGAGAGGAGAACTCCTCCTTTCAGGGGACTATGGGAAGGCAATAGGGGGGGAAGAAGGAGAGACGGTGGGACCGGGAGAGGTTAAGGGAGGGGCCTATAATCAGTAACAAAATGAAAAAATTGTAAAATTTTTTTTTTTAAATTAAAAAATACTTTGTTCCTGTTTGGATTGTGGTATGTGCTCATTCTCATTTTGACTTGAAATTTGAACCAGAACAGTTTGAGAAAAAAAATAAAGGATGTGTTATAATCAGTCATATTTGGTACACATTTTGAAATAGAAATTATGTGTATTTAGTTTTGATATTTAAAATGTGTTTGGTGCCTGAATCTATTCACCTTTTATAACTTGTCAAAATTGACAAACCCTAGCTAGTGTTCCATCACCGAATGTGTTAATGCAAGAACATTAACCTATTTTGAGAGTTATCCTAGCTGCACTTTTAAAGAATGTGGGTTAAAACTCAAAAAAAGACTTGTGTAGTCGTTAAGTGTAATTGAATGTGGGTTGAGCATTTTCTTGTCAAGGAATGTAGCTCAGGTTCCAAACTGAGAGGACAATATGTATCTGGACTCACATTTCTAAAGAGCTTTTAAGAGAAGTTTGAGGTGCAGCTCTTCCAGTGTGATGGTTACAAGAACTTCAATCACCATGTCTAAACAGAGATGACAAAGGGGCTGGGGCATGTAGCTCTAAGAAGAGAAGGACTTGTAAAGATTGTAGAGGGCTGCAATTGGTATTTCCTCATTTTTTATTTCTATTTGGACAATCACTGTGCTTACAGGAGGGAGCAGCAGCATAGAAATCCTCCCGCTCATTGTTTGGTGTCCTTACGCTGTGAGTGTCACTGAAGATCAGAAAAGCGCAAGTAATTGACATGGCACTGCAGCTGATTATGTCCATGGATGAAATGGCGGTTGCCCACATCCCCTTCCCCACCCAATGCTTACAAAGCTGGCCCGAGCATGGAATAGCAAGTCTGTACACCAACTCCTACCTGAGCCCTTTAAACTTCCTTTCCTGATGTGTGTCAGGAAGGCCTGCTCTGGGCTGAATTCAGTACCGAAAAAAGATCTGGATGGCTGAGGAGCTACAAACATAGTTAAGGTATTGCTAGAAGAGATTTACTGAATATTGTGGCTGACACAATGTGTTTTATATTGGGACCTTTATTGGAAAAACTAAAGATGATCAAGTTGTACCTTGAGTTTCTTCAATAGTCAGAATGCTTTTGTAAAGACAATTAGTGGATATTATAGAACACAGAAAGCCTTTGAAATTGAATGTATAGATCAACTTAGATTCAAGTTCTATTTCATACTAGCCAGGAGGCTTAAACAAGTTGTTTATTCAACGGTGGCAACCTCCAGTTGCTTATGGGTAAAAGTGGGTAAATAGTGCCAGGCTCTTAAAAGACAATTAAAGGAATGCTACATATTATGCTTTTTAACAGAATATAACTCATCCATAAACATCAGATGTTTCCCTTATTCCCACAGAGGATGACTGAAAGGTGAGGTGGACAGTTGTTCTTATAAATTTATTTCTGACAAGAAGTGTGAGCATGGGAAGTGTTTCAACAATTTAATAGTACCTGTCTGCTTATACTTTTAATAGATTCGGTTTTTCTAATGTCTCATAGCTTCCAACCTATTGATTAATCTTGTTTACTTTCTTTCAGTAAGTTCCTGGGGAATTTTTGCATCTAAAATACTTTCCTACATTTATTCTATGCATTTTTGAGAAAAATGCTGGGAGTAAAGCTATTTATAACTTAATATACATAAGTATATACAATTCAACACTTACGCGTGGCCTCAAGACTAGCAGTACCCTGCTTTACTGTGTTCGTTATGTAATGCTTATTGGTTTCAGGACTAAAATACTTTTTATTAAGTACACATAAGCAATTTATCTGCTAGATCTACTACATATTTACAGGTATACATCAATTTACTGTAACGTTTAAGCAGGTAACAATGTTAAACCTACTTGGAAATCAGGATGCAAATAAAGAAAATGCCACAGAAGTACTTCAGATTGGAAGCATGAGCAACCGCATTGTCAGCATACTAAAGCACCCAGTGGACTGCACATGCTGGGTGTGAGATGAGACAGTCACAGAGGCTGTGACATGTTCCTGCTTGGTTTTCAGGACAGAGGTAGCCACTGAGGACAGGAGGAATTAGGCTCTTTAGAGGGAAACAATAAGCAGTAACGGATTTAAATTAAGTCAGGAGAATTTCAACGGACTAGGAAGAAGAAAAGTCCCCTGAGAACTTACTATCTTCTTGCTCAAACACATGTGATTTGAAATGAAAATGCCAAGAAATGGGTAATTTTAATAAGCTCCACCAGTGAAGACGTCCAGGTTTTCATAAATATAGCAAGGAAAAAGAAAAATGTGTATGCATGTGTGTATCGGGCATTTGTTATAGTACAATTGTTAACATACACTCACACTTCGTTTTTGCCTTGGAATAGGGTTTCTCTGTGTTTCCTGTCTCTCCTCTATAGACCAGGCCTGCCAAGAACTCAGAGATCTTCCCGCATCCCAACTGCTGGGGTTAAAAGTATGTACCACCACTGTGCAGCTTACATTCACACATATTTATTGATAAAAGACATTTATTTTTATTTGTTTATATTATTTTATACAACATATTATTTCTAAGAATTAATCTTCCTTTCAGCAAATACGACAGCAAAAATGACATTTCAAAAGTACTAGTACTGAGATCAGGGACCCAGGGGTGTATTATACCTGGTAATTACAATCTACAAATCTAACTTCATTTCTAAGAATTTCTAATCTTCCTTATGACAAACAGAAAGGAGAAGGTATGCCTTCTTTTGAATTCTGATTGCAAAAACTTATAGTATGCTCTATATAAGACGGAGAACTCAGTCATCCCAAAACCTTACTTTCTGGTGTCTTGTGTTGTGTACCCTGCAATAACTGAAGAGGAATTCTGAATGTTTTGCTAGTTTAATATTAGTTGGATTTTGACACAATAAAATTGGCACAAATTCATCAAAAAAGATTGTATTCTTTTCCAACTACAACTCCCATGTTCTCCATACCTTCCTAGATACCCAAGCTCATATTTCAAAACTCTAAAGCATAGTAAAACAAAAATCTTAAAAAAGCTTTTTTTACATAAGTTTTTCTAGAAGTTATTTCAAAAAAATAACAATCATATACTAAAGGAATTTCATAGATGTAACTTACATTTAATAGAACATTCTTGCAAATAGTACAGTTCAGTAAAAAGTATGATTTTAAAAATAAAGATTATTTTCACAGTCCATTGTGTACCATAGTCAAATGGTGAACATATGTGTGCCAGCTGAAGGAAACCTCTCCTTTCTTCCCCAATCAACCATGTATTCTCTAGACAATTTACTTAAACACAGTCATGCAGTGACTGTCTTCTTTAACATGCTTTTTACCTGAGTTGTGTTCTCCATGTTCACCCATGTTGTAACGTATGTCAGATGCTGCTGCATAGTATTCTTTTGTATGTATATAGTATGATTATTTACTAACCAGTTCATGGGCATTTTGGTTATTATTCTTTTTGTTCTGTAAGGGAAACTGATGTGAACATTCATTATGTATGTTTCCATGTGAAAGTGTAGGCTAGTTAATGATTTATATGGATATATAATATTTAGAATTAGACAATATAGTCTACATATTATGTTAGTGATTAATCCATTTTTAAGAGAATTTCAATGAACTAAAATGTACAGACTTTTCAAAAGTACCTTAACGTGATCAGAACCATATCACTTTTTGTAATTTTCCATTTGATTGTTATCATTTTCAGAGGCTCACAGTCGACCTGCTGAAGTTATAGCGATGGGAAAGAGTAATGCCACTTCCATATTCATTTTTATCTCTTTCTATGCTTATAGCACTATCACATACATTTTAGATATCATGATTTGTCCCATTATATGCACGTTGCTTATCTCTCCTCAAGGTCACATACTGTATTAGTGACAAATATCTGTTCATTTTAACGGTCTGAGCATGAGCTCATTGCCCCTTTGCCATTTCCACCTCAGTGACTCCACTGAAACACTTTTTCTAAGGATCACTTTGCCGGTGTTCCTATGGCATTGATATCAGAACTTAACCCGTAGAGGAGACTATTGTTTGGTAAAAGGCAGATGGCTGACATGAGGCTTTGTACTCTTCTGATTATCATATATTCTACAATGACTGGTTTCAGCAGCATTGCTTTTATGGTAACTAATCCAGAATTTTTTTTGAAAGACAGACTACATTTATGTAATTGGCTTACCATTTGAATATTTTTGGCCCAAGTGTATCTAATTTCACACTTACTTGTGGGCCAAAAATAATCCAAATGCCAAGATTTATTCACATATATGAAGTCACACACATTCATATGCACATGAGTGGGCCAAAGAGAACTATACAAGCAAATGACAAGTCATATCCAGACAAGTTTATACACACACTAAAATATCAATTCACTTAACACTTCTCATTTTACAGACAACCTCTAAAGGTTGATGTTTCCACTGTACCAGGGAGCAGCACGTAGTTGTCTGAGCCCATGACAATGAACAACTTGGAAAACTTCAACCCATAACTATTGGAGCTAAACCCTCTGTATCTTATTCTTATATATTACACACACACACACACACACACACACACACACACTCAGAGAGAGAGAGAGAGATGCACATACACATAAATACACAGGTATGCACATTGTATTTTGAATCAATGCGCACCTCTCAAAAAGTGCATGCTGCTTTTTAAAATTAGCTTTGCAGCACTGACATTTTGGGTTCTTGTGGTTCTTATGAACATAAAGTTATAGACTGTTGTGAATCTGTGGGACTGGGATTACTCCAGTGATTTTTGGATGAGACGTTATCTAATCTGTAACAAGAAATGTTAATATGTGAAAACATGCTTTCTTGGATTTTTACACACTGTTGGCTTTAGTACTATTTTCCATGTTCTTATTCAGAGTTTTTAACCCGGAAAACTTTCCTAATCACCGCTGCTAGGATTCAGAAAAAATAATTTAACATGATGATGGCATTGAATTTCTTTTAGCTCTAAACTAAAAATGGAAAATAACAAAGAAGAAGATGATGGAAGGACCTAGTGACTTCTTCAGCTATTTCTTTTCATTGAATACAATGCCATGCTGTAACACAAATAGAATATGCAAAATTATTATCTTCCATTTGCAAACTAAAACATAGTTAATGTTTTCAAACTAATACATTGGACTTTCACAACATAGTGACATCACTTGTGAACTGCATCTATGAGTCAAAGATACATAGAAAGCAAAAATAAACTTTTGAAAGTGCACTATGAGAAAATTCTGGCTAATAGTAAAATTTAATATTGAATAGGAGTCTCCTGACTGGTCTAAATTTTTTCATATTTTTCAAAAAAAATCTGGCATTCTGTCCTTACAGATGATACATTCCATAACAGGAAGATATACCATGAACTAGAGAGCTTGGATGATTGTTAGTTTAAAGTCTTTTTATTTTCTACGCTAGATTGTTAAGAAAAAGTTTGACCAATTTATCTTGCTATTGTTGCCTTTGTAAAACTTGAGGAAAATGGCTCTTCACTTTTCTTTGATTCCTGTCTAGAGATACCAGGTTTTCCATCCTTGACCCCAAGAACCCAATTATGACCCAATTATGTTGTCACAAGGCCTGACAATGGGTTTGTTAGCTTGTCCCTGCACTGTGACCTTGGTTCTGCAGGCCCCGCACGGTTCTTCTGTCCATCACACCCTTCAGGCCTTCAGAGACTCCATCCTGCCATTTTCTGAGCTGCATTCTCTGGGACCTTGAATTTCTTTCCCCATTGACGTCTAGTTATTTTTAATCTTCTAATCAGTTTTCTTTCACTATTTACTTTTCCGACTGCACTCTCAGGCTGTTGGGGGATGTCAAGGGTTTTAGAACATCTAAGATAAACAAAGCAAAATAGGATGATCAGTTTCACTCAAATTTTATGCTTTGAGAATTCTCAACACGTTCTTTTCCTCTTTTACATGGTGAGAAGTTGCATTTGGTTTCCCTCTCTAGTCTTTAATTTTTCCTGATATCTACTTATTGTTACACAGATATATTACTGTCTTAAAATATTTTTGTATTCATCTATAAGTTTCCCTCTTTATAAAACTGCCTAGAAAGATGCATTACTTAATATGATATGACATAACACAGAAAAAGTTCCGTGGTGCTGGGAATAAGTCTTGAGTCTTTTAGAACAACAGTTTCCACACTGACCGAGTTCAATGCAAGCTTATTTTTTATTTCTTGTTAAAACTTCTGTTTGTGACAATCACCTGTCCTTAATTGCAGCTCTTTTGTGCCATCTGTTACATTACTGAGACGATGGTAGTTTAGGAAGTGGACATGCCCTTTCCCTTTTAATTTATGATGTCTTCAAGCCTGAAAAACAGAAAGCATAAGGGCTTCCAATTTTTCAGTGATTCGAGTCTACATAAATATTTAATGAAGAAACATGCTGGCTTGTAGATATTATAGATTCAGGAGTATTGTCTAAAGGACAAAAGCAGTATGCTGAGAACAGGGATGCTGCCCTTAGAGGGAGTTCCCTGGAAACAAACCCTCCAGCCATACTTGAGAGGTCATCTGACTACAGTAAGAATGTTGACTTCATTACCTGGGACCCTGAGCCAGAATTGCTCTATTAAGCATGAATGAAATCAGTGATCTATACAAATAGTGAGAAAAATGCACATCTATTGTTTGAAATAGAATGTGTGTGTGGTATGTGTGTGAACACACATGAGAGAGCATGTGTATGAATGATTGTGTTTGTATGTGTGTGTGAGGGCTGAGATACATTAAATTCCATTCCTAGAGTACAGTCTATCTTACACTTTTTGAGACAGGTCTCTCAGTGGCCCGGGACTTTGTTAGTTGTCCAGGCTTGCTAGCTAACCACCTACAGGGATCCAACTGTCTCTACCTTCTAGCCCTGAGATCGCGGGCATTTTCCTATATCTGATTTATTTATGTGGGTTGTGGGGATTAAACTCCAGTCCTTGTGCTTAAGCACTTTACTAACAGGTCTGTCTCTTCAGCCCACATCTATTATTGCTTTAACGACTTTATTTTGCAGTACTTCATTACACAGCAATAGATAAATAATGAACTTTCCTTCTAGGTAGACTTGACATATTATCTGTGAAATTGGAGGTTTAACATGATAGCTCAGTGATTAAGTAGTAATGCACTGTTGTGCAATTTAATGGAACTTAACATGCCAGATCCTTACATGTTGGGATACTAAATGTAAAACGTTACATGTATGTGCATCTTTATCTGAGTCCCCACAAGACTATTTATCACAATTTTAGATATTGTTGCTTATGTTATTCTCTGGTTTAATGGGTTGAGGTTGAGTCTCAATATCAGTGTTATTTCATTTCTACATGTGATCCTGCTGTACATCCAAGGTCAAGACTGACTATAGCATGACATTATTAGATTTTTAACATGTTCACTAGATTAGTTTTCTATGTCAGTGAGCATACTTTTTATCTCTTTACTTCATGTTTATTTAGCATAGTGACTTGGACAGAGTAAAAGCAAATCGTTATTATTCACCTATTTTTATTTAGTGTACTATATCTTTAAATAATACTTTAGAAGTTATGCAGTCTTGACTGGAGTAATTACTTTTTTCGCCATTAGCAATAAGAGAGAAACCAAAGATTATAGGTTTGTCCTATCATCACTTATTAGACAATTTATTCCTCTTAGTATGGACTTATATAATGAGAAGACTAAAATAAAGAAAACAATAAAAGAGGGAGAGAGAACTATAAAGAGAGACAGAGACTGAAAAGAAGGGAAGGATAGTTAACACAAGTTTCATGGTCTTTCAGAAAATGCTTGAGGATAATTGCAGATTTAGTGTTCTATACTTGCTCTTATTTTTGAAAGCTGCAGTTCACTGCAACAATATTCTATTTCCTAATTTTGTCTGGGCTTTTGAAAAAAATGGTTTAGAGGAGACCAAATAATAGTGTTACAGATTTCTATAACACTTGAATACATTTAATGTTTTTAAAATTAATATTAACTAGTGGAGTAAAAAATACTGCAAGATTTTTTTATAAGGGCTACTGAGATAAGAATCTGTTCCCTTTTCCCTTTTACAGCCAGTGAATCCTGTAAGCTTCTCACAATTCTTGTACAAACACAGATTACTTTACGCTATTGTTAGAAAACTTCTGATGATTCACAATTGTGGTTTTCTCTTCCGTGGTTTTTCTGTTAAAGTCCTGTATATTTGAAAGAATGTTAACAACAGAAGGAGTTCAAAAGAGAGTAGGAGAGAAAGGAGGAATGAGGAGGGAAAGAAATGTAATTCTATTTCAGTTAAAAATGTATCTTAAAAGATGTTACTAACTTTAGAAGATAGTATTTCCTAGTAGAAAAATGAATCAGACAGGTTGATTAGAACCAGAGTAGCTAAAATGATTCTAGCAATGCTCAGCTTTTCACACGCAGGTATTATAACTAAATACAAATGGATTCCCCAGAAATAATTCTTAGCAGGCAGCAAACACATGAATATTCATGTATGGTCTGCTATAAATTGTTGGAAATTTCCAACAGGTCTTGTCCATTGATTTCCGTTGCTAAATAAAGATATTTATAATGATAGGTAATGACTAGATTGTCCTTTGTAGTCTACAGAGTAATAATAAAAAAGTAAAGAAATTGTTAGCTGAATCTGGCAGCACAGTCATCGCCTCCTAATGAAGTGTTCCTTTGTCTGCTTTCTCATTGCAGACATCAGGAGTCAAAAGAGCATGCTGCTTTATCCAAAAATACTAATAAAATTATGGAATTCTAACATCTGCTTTTCTAGTGTATATTTTTTACCTTTGTTTTATTTGATTGTCTATACTGACAGAACAAATTGCATTTAATATGTTCACTAAAGAAGTGAGATATCTCCTTTTTAGGAAAAGAAAAGTGGGCCATCTTGTCTTATTCAGTTAATGTAGTAGCTCCTGTAGCTAGAGTGTATCATCAATGATAAGAATGTGAGTGCATGCTCTCTTGCCACTCTTGGGAAGAATTCATGGACAAATCATTCATTAAAATTACATTCAGAGTTTGGTTTGGACCATGAAATATAAATAAAGACAGAACACACTAATTATTCACTTGATAATCTCTCCCACATTGTGTGCGTGTGTGTGTGTGTGTCTGTACTTTTGTGTGTAAGAGAAACAGAAATGTGTCATTACTTGTGCACATGTTCACCCCCTTACATTTGTGCTATTTTTCTAGCTAAATCACAATCCTTTAGAGTACCAATCCAAGTTATATTTGGAAGATGGATTCAATGAAGAATGTATTTCTCAAAGAACTCTCTAAATTGGAGACAGTCTGGTTTCAAAATATGACTTGCAAAATCTTTGCAGATACCCTCAGATTGAAGACATTACAATGAAACCTAGAGTCAGAGACAAATATGTGAACTTTTGGATTCTAATCTTTTCAAACATAGTTTAACTAGAAGAAATTTGATTTTATTTCATCCAGTTAATGGGAAATAAAATTCTCTCAATATATTTCTTTGACAAATGGTGCCTTCTAGTGATGAGTGCTAATGGAAGATCTGGGAACTGTTTTGAGATTACCACAGGATAGAATGGCTGTTCCATTCAATTGGGACTGCAGTTCTGGCCACTGTTGGCTTTGTTCTGGTGGTGCAGCAGCCTGCCATGCTTCTTTTGGGCATTCATGAGGAAGTATGAGCCATGCTGTGTTCTCCACTGATGCTGGGAACAAAAGCAATCCTTTATTCTGTGGCTATGTTCTTGTTTTGCGAAACTCAATGTAGATATTGACAACCAATTATTTGCCCAAGAATTGTCAAAGCACATGGGACCATGCCATATTTAGTGGCAGGATATCACAGGAAGACAGTTTTTGTTTGGCTTGTTTTTGTTTGTTTGTTTTTCTTGTTTTGCTTTATTTTTTGTTTTTGTTTGCTTTGTTTGCTTGCTTGTTCAAGACAGGGTTTCTCTCTGTAGCCGTGGCTATCCTGGACTCACTTTGTAGAACAGGCTGGCTTCAAACACACAGAGATCCACCTGCCTCTGCCTCCCAGAGTGCTGGGATTACAGCTGTGCACCACATCAAAGAAAGCATTTTAACATGAAGCACATTAAAGGATAAACTAGTGTAACTTCTTAAAAATATGAAAAGGTCATTAATAATGACATTCTGAATCATAAATTACTATTTACATAGTATTTACAGCTGCCAGAGTGATAGTTTCATTTGAAGCTATGGATTAGAATAAACCCCAAATTCTGAATAAATTCTGAGAGCATGAGGCTCTCACCTGCTATTTGAGTATTCAAGATATGCAATCAGAAATATAAAAGGCTCATGGTCATCCTTAACCAGAGACTGGTTAAGAATTTGTGCATAAAAGTACCTAACCTGTGATTGATAACAAAAAATAAAAAAATTAAAAAAAAAGAATTTGTGCATATAGAATTTAGAAATTGAGTTGCATTTAGAAGCTATAGTTACTTTTGAAGAATAATATTTTTTTATTAAAGTCATGAGCATCAAGAGATGGAAGAAACTAGAAGATAAAACCAGGCATAGAAAAATAGAAAAAGAGGCTTTTAGGAAACATATGCTAGAAAAGGGATGATGCTGCCAGGGATGGAGGAACAGAATACTTTCTCTGTCTTATATGTGCTTCTGGATGGGTCAGCTATTTTGGTCAAAAATGTCCAAAGTAGATTTAATTATTTTAGTGGTGTTTTATTTTCCGATATTCCATGGAGTTTATATGAATTAATATTCCAACCTCTTAATTCTTCATTATTGTGAACTTTTAAGATACCTCTATCCAGAAGACATGGCATTTGGATTTCTGTTTCCTGATGGTCATTACCTAAAGACACTCTGAAGACGTACAGATTTCAGTGTCTATACACTTAGATGGCTGATGGCATATGTAGTATAAAATTGGCATGGTCATAGACTGTCGTGGAATAGACACTGCCTTGAAAGTTCTGATGCAAGTGGATAAAAACTATGAGACAACAAGCTACACACAACAACAAGCCAGTGGTTTGGGCTATGTAATTTTTTCATAGTATCTGCTACATAATATATATTTCAAAATACAAGCTACAAAACATATTATTAGTAAAGTAGGTATGAATCTGTGCTCATTCCTTTGAGGAAACTTGATGTATTTCAAATGTGGATAAATTTATTTTTTTTTAAACTCCAGAATGCTAAGATGCAAAGTGTAGCTTCCTTTCAACAAGGAATTTAAATGTCTTCCTTTTTTTTTAATGCTAGAGTCCACAAGCTAATGAGAGGTTTGGTTGGTGTCAAGCAGCTGTGATAGCAGCATGTCCCTTTATTTATTGATGAAAATCTCGGGAGAGGATCGTGTTTGGAATAGAGAAATAGCTCAGTTGGTGTCTGTTTTAGATGGGAGAAAGTATGTAAGGAACAAGAAGTGACTTCAAGGAAATAGGTTCCTTAGTGAGGACATCTTCAAAAGGAAAATCATGAAGGATAAAATGCGAGATCTAAATTCATGAAAAAGTGAAAGTTTTAAAAGCAGAACTTAAGAACAGATAACAGTATGTGAGGGATAAATTTACATTACTGTACTCTGTTTTACATAGACATCAAAAAGCATTTCAGACAAATTAAAGGATGGCTCTGCCCCATCAACTTTTTGTTCTGGAAGCTTCTTTGGAGACTAAACCAAATTTATTCATTTAAGATGGGAAATCGTCTTAAACAAGCATTTGAACATAGAGAAAAGGTGGTTAGTTGGTACTGCATATAAGGTTGGATTCAAGAAGAGCTTGTAATGTTCTATGCCCCAGCAGAGTAACTGCTTTGCTAGCAATTAAGTCATAGTTTTAAATAGCTATGGAGAGGAATTTGAAATTTTTGATGACAAAGAAATGTTGAATTCTTTGCATTTTGTGCACATACTGAAATACTGCAATGTAGTCTTTATGTGCCAATTAAAAGTATATTTAATGAAGGCTGAGGAAGCAGCTCAATGGTAAATCCTGGTTAGCATGTGAAAGGCCCTGTATCCTATATCAAGCCTTGCAAGGACAGCAGAAATAATGAAATAATAATAAATGTTACTTATTATCTCATTTAAATATCTATAATTGATGTCTGAATAAGCAGGAGAAAAATGATTCTTCCTCTACTTATTTCCTAGTACAGTGTCAGGTAGATTTCAATCTTTCCCAGAAGACAAAGCACAGCACTAAGTTATTCAGACTGTTGTGCTTTTCAGAAAACAAAATCTGAGCACTTCACATGCAAGAGTCTTTCTCTGAAATCATGTGCATCACCCTGAGGGAAAATGTGCTGGAAAACCATTTGTGTGCAATTGTAACCATTCACAAAACATTTAAAGATAGATGAAAATTTAAACTTGAGAACTTCTTTGTATACATGAAATACACACATTTAAGCGTCTGCACCTCATTCAGTACTGTTTGGCTTACATCACTTCTACAGTGGTCATCTTTCATCATGAGGATGGTGGGTCAGCAAAAAGAACCGTGGGAAAGCATTTGATATACACATCTAACGTATTATGAACACGTTAGACAGTAATCAAAGTTTGAAATTGGAAAAAATATAGTACATGAGCTTTCTGTATCACATTTCATAGCATTTAAGGAGTTTCTCTGGAATTCTAAAAAGAGCAGTGTTTCAACAAAATGAAACAAGAGCATCATAATGCACATTTGAGCTGAAGATCTTTGAATGACTTGAATGAACTCAGGGAATGACTATCATAGGCAAAGATACAGTCACAGAAGACCTGTGGAATTAATGCCAAATAATAACAAATGCTTCTTTCTAGGACAAATAGATTAAAGTTATTACATGTACATGTATATGTGTATGGCTATGTGTATGTAAATGTTTATGTATATGTGTGTGCTCCCACTTGTCATGGCTAGTGGGTAGAGTTCATACTGAAACTGATAGGAATTGCTCCTCTCCTTCCATAATGTGAGTCCTGGGACTCAGGTTGTCAGGCTTGGTGACAAGCATTGTTACTGATATTACACTAAGATATTTTTAATTTTTTTCTTTATTATTACTACAGTTCATTCACTTTGTATCCCTGCTGTAGCTCCCTTGCTCATCTCATCTTGGTCCCACCCATCCTCCCTCACCCCCCCCCATGTCCTTCCCCTAGTCCATTGATAGGGTGGTCCTCCTGCTCTACTGTCTGACCCTAGCCTATCAGGATTCATCCTGTCTGATCATGTCTGGATCCTCTTTCTTTGTGGCCTAGTTAGGCCACCTCACCAGGAGGAGGTAATCAAACAGCCAGCCACTGAGTCCATGTCAGAGACAGCCTTGCCCTCCTTACTAGGGAACACACATGCAGACTGAGCTGCCCAGGGGCTACATCTGCGCAGGAGTTCTAGGTCCTTCCATGCACGGTTTTTGGTTGATTCATCAGCCTTTGCAGGACCCCCTGAGATGTTTAAAAAGCTAATGTTGTTAGTTTTTCTTACAGTTTCAAATATTAGTAACACATATCCTATAAAAATGTTTCCTTGGACACACTTATTTTTTTGTCAATTTCCTAGGCCATATAAGATAAAGAACAGTTATGGAACCAAGTAAATGAGGCAAACAGAGAAAAAGAAGAATCAAAAGAAATGGCATTGGAAAAGCTACCTTTATGAGACCTTTTCTGATGTAAAGAACTTTGGAACTTTATATAGACTTTTACCTCTCATTATTTTTATTATTAATTTTATTTTTTAAATTAATTATACTTAATTCACTTTGTATCCCCCTATGAAACCCTTTCTCCTCCCCTCCCAATCCCATCTTCCCTTCCCCTTCTCCACACATGCCCCTCCCCAAGTCCCTTGATAGGGGAGGTCTTCCTTTCCTTCCTTCTGATCCTAGTCTATCAGCTCTCATCAAGAGTGGTTGCATTGTCTTCCTCTGTGGCCTGCTAAGGCTGCTCCCTGCTCAGGGGGAGGTGATCAAAGAGCAGGCCAATCAGTTCTTGTCAGAGGCAGTCCCTGTTCCCATTATTTTGGAACCCACTTGGGCACTGAACTGCCATGGGCTACATCTGTGCAGGGGTTCTAGGTTTTCTCCATGCATAGAACTTGGTTGGAGTATCAGTCTCAGGAGAGACCCCTGTGCTCAGATTTTTTAGTTCTGTTGCTCTCCTTGTGGAGCTCCTGTCCTCTCCCTATCTTACTATTTCCCACATCTTTCGTTAGATTCCATGCACTCTGCCCAACAGTTGGCCATAAGTCTCAGCATCTGCTTTAATATTCTGCAGGGCAGAGCCTTTCAGGGGCTCTCTGTGACAGGCTCCTAGCTTGTTTCCTGTTTTCTTCTTCTTCTGATGTTCATCTGCTTTGCCTTTCTGGCTGGGGATTGAGCATTTTAACCAGAGTCCTCCCTCTTAATTAGTTTCTTTAGGTGTACAGATTTTAGTAGGTTTATCCTAATTTATATGTCTATGTGAGTGAGTATATACCATATGTGTCTTTCTGCTTCTGTAATAGCTCACTCAGGATGATCCTTTCCAGTTCTCACCATTTACCTGCAAATTTCATGATATCCTTGTTTTTTATTGCTGAGTAATATTCCATTGTGTAGATGTACCACAAAATTTCTGTATCCATTCCTCAGTTTGAGGGGCTACCTCTCATTATTTAAACATACCACTTCTACTGATTGCAGGTAGTGAGGATGTTGGGGGTAGGGAATAATATTTTTAAAATACACAATAAATAACCCAATAGCACATAAAATGACTACAGGTGTTAATATTTTAGGAAACACAAATTTGGCTGAGTGGTAGTGGTGTACACATTAGTCCCAGCACTGGGGAGGCAGAGCCAGGCAGATCTCTGTGAGTTTGAGGCAATCCTGGTCAACAGATCACGTTCTAGCACTGCCAAAGCTACTTGGAGAGACCCTGTCTCAAAAATAATTCTTCCCCAGACACCCCAACTTGTCATTTTTCTTAAGGTTTATTTATGTACATGTGTATAACTGTATAAGTGTATACCAGATGTATGTGAGTACCAGTTTCTAGAAGAGGGGTGTTTATCCCTTGACACTAGAGTTTGATGCTCTTGAGCTGTCTAATGTGGCAGCTGGCTTAGTGAACCTAGGTCCTTTTGAAGATCATCAGAGGCACTCTTAACCATGCAACTGTCTTTTCATCCCTGTCATTTATCATATTATAAGCAGTCAATAATCCTACATAGTGAAAGAAGAAAGCAGGGACCAAGTGATTACATAAAGTCCTCTAAGAGTGATTTTGTGGATATGAGAGACTGCTTACTGATCCCTGGAATCTGGCTGGGTCCAAGGAGCCTATCAGAAGCATATTTGGTTTTCATTTTGTACCCACTTTATGTGTAAGAATACAAAATATGAATGATTCTAATTAACAGCCAAGAAAATTGAATTCTGGCTATATTTAAAGGTTTAGCTGGCCAAGTGAAAAAGCCTTCCATGGATCATCCAGTCCCATTCGATGGGGACAGAAAATGGCACTGTAGAAACCACTCACATGCTGATTAATTAATTTGATAACACTTTTGTTCCTCAAGATGTTTTCTGATTGATCCTAGAGTAGAGTTATACAGCTTGTACACGGTCAGCTAACGCTGTTTTAGTAAGTGTAAAAACATTTAAGGTTACCTGTTGTTTTTAGAGAAATAAAACAAAACAGCAGTTTATACAAATCTTTCTAAATTATCCCAGTCCATGGATGGCCGTCAGTATATGAAGTTATGATTCATTTTGAATTCTTGATATATCATAGGAACAGATGTTTACAAGCCTGGGAAGCATTGGGAACACAAACAAGAGGCTTGTGACTCTTATAAACATTCACGTTCTGGATTTCAGAACCTCTCTGTTAGCCCTCTAGTCTGTTACAATTTTTATACTGCTTTCCTTTTCGTGATTAAATGTCTCTGTTTCCAAATTGAAAGCAAAAAGTTCATACGTTGAGAGGGGTGGTGTGTGTGTGTGTGTTGCACCTAGGAGGAATGTAGGGAGGGGACACTGAGTATGTGATGTGTTGTATGAGAGAAGAATCTATTTTCAAAAAAGTTTATACTGTGATAAGTCTCTAATGACCATTCAGCCATCATGTATTCAGAGTGAGACTACTCTAGTGCAGGATGCAGTTTTCAGACCTACTGGTGTGTGACCTACAGTAGACTAAGTTGATTGGGGCATGTATTTTGTGATTCAGTGTTATCATTAAGATAGAATGGAGTAAAGCAGCCATAACTAGATGTGGTGGTGCAGGCCTACAGTCCTAGCAACCCAGGAAATTCCGGCTTCCAGTTGGAAGATATTGAAGTTAAGGCTGGATTGGACTCTTCAGCAAGAACATGTCTAAAAAGTAAAAAATAAAAAACAGTTAAATAAATAGCAAATGCTTACTAGGTAGGTAAGTATTAGCCATTATTGATTCTTCAGTGGTTTTATACTTATTGATAATGTAATACATCATTTGTTTTATAAAAGTGGTAGATAAATCCAGTTTTCAATGAGCCAACATGTTTTGTTTTTCCAAATTTAAAAGAGAATATGTCAAGGGGCAAGCAACTGAGTTCATGATAGGTTAGGGTCAGACAGTAGGTGAGGAGGACCTCCCCTATCAATGAACTAGGAAAAAGGGATAGGAAAGGAAGAAGGAGGGAGAATGGAACAGAGGGTACATGAGGGAGGGGGTTTCAACTGGGATACAAAAATAAATAAATTGCAAATAATAATAAAATAAAAAGGAATAATAAGAGACTATGTCCTTGAGTTAAATTTGTATCCGTAGAATGATAATAGATGTGAAATGTTAAAAGAAATATAATTGTACCAGTAATTGACCCTATTATTTCTGAGTACCTGATTTTTAATTGAAATGTTTGTTAATGGATACCTTTGAGCACAGACATTGAAATTTTTAATTCAAAAGAAAATTAAATATTAGTGGCAACACAATTCACAAGCTTTTCTTAGCAAGTGAATTGATTTAATAGTCTTTATATATGGCCAATAGGTTGAAGAAGGGAGAAATTATAGGCCTTTCTAGAATTCTACCCAATGGCAAGAAAGGGTAAGCTGATGACAAAATTTATACATATTCCTAAAAAATACAGTAAAAAATAGAGCAGAAAGAAAAGTTAATAGACAAGCAGAGGGGATTTATTGAACTTAAAGAGGAAATGACATAATGTGACAAAAGTGATGTGGGGGCATCCATAGTCTCCACATGCTTTTGAAAACACTGAACTGGATATATTTGCACTAATACCTTGGAGCTCTTTGTAATTGTTGCTTTGAATTGGAAGCAATGTTTTAAAATTTGTATTACATGTTTCATGCACTTGGTTTGGGTACCTAATGAGTTTCCAAGTCAAGCAACATTTATAAAAATGAATGACATAAACATGGTAGGTAATTAAAACCAGTACCATGAATAAGAAAACAGGAGTAATGGTACCATATAAGAAAAATGACATGGCATAAAGAAAAGTACTGTTCTGTATAAAACAACAGACTTGTAAATCAGACACGGTTTCTGTTCCTTGTAAAGTTCTTCAAGAAAATAGGCAAATAATAGCTGAGAATGTCCATTTTGAAATATGCCTCTTCATCACACAATAACTATATTCTTCCAATTTTTTGCATAGGTGATTATATGTCACTTTCAAATTAAGTGATACTAAATTATGAAAACTCTTCTGTAAACATCTTTGTCATCTACTGCTAAACAGCTTTGGAATCTATTCCTATGGTGTTAAATTGTCCAATTTTATTATTCTTCTAAATTACTACATAATATCTGTTTGAATGGATGCACACTAATTTGTTTAAACATTATTTTCTGAATGTTTCTGAAAGGACGTATAATCACAGTGAAGTTACTTTTCTGTAGCATTTCATACTTCAAAGAAAATGATATTATAAATTATAAAAAAGCTAAGCATTTTGTATAGCATTCCAAATTATCTTCAATAACCTAACCTAATATGACATGAATAAACTAATGAAGTAAAGAGCAAAATAATGAAAAGACCTTCTGGTCTACATGTTTTTAACTACAAAGTAAGCTACTACATAGAATGTGCTACATTTTTATCACTCAGAAATTTCTTTTTATAGATAAAATATTCAAATGTTATGAAAATATCTCCATCTTTTAAAATATCTTTATATAGCATATGAACAATAAGTTCACTATAGCTTCAGACAATACTTTTTAGTAAATGCTTTCATTTTGGAAGATTACACGTTTGAAAATAGAACCTACAACTTGTTTCAAGAGTTATGCCACATTCAAGTCAAGTTGTACAATGATATGGAACAATAACAGGAAGACAAAATTGGTACACTCACTAACAGAGAAACATCTCAAGAGAAATAAGAGAATGAAAATATTCATCTCATCACATACCTAAACATAGTAAAAGCAATATGCAGCAAGCCTCTAGCCAACATCAAACTAAATGTAGAGAAACTTAAATGAATCCTATTGAAATCAGGGACAAGGCATTGCTATCAATATCTCTTCAATGTAGTTCTTGAAGTCCTAGTTAGAGCAATAGGACAACTAAAGGATATCAAGAAGATACAAATTGGAAAGGAAGAAGTCAATGTATCACTATTCGTAGATGATATGATAGTATACTTAAGTGGCCACAAAAATTCTACCAGAGAACTCCTTCAGCTGATAAACACAGTCAGCAAAGTGGCCGGATACAAAATTAACTCAAAAATCTGAAGCCCTCCTGTATACAAAAGACAAATAGGCAGAGAAAGAAATTAGGGAAACAACACCTTTCATAATAGCTATAAATAACAGAAAGTACCTTGGTGTGACTGTAACCAAATAAGTGAAAGATCTTCATTAAAAAAAATTTCAAATCTTTGAAGAAAGAAATTGAAGCAGATAACATAAGATGCAAAACTCTACCGCACTCATGGATTGGTTGGATCAACATAGTGAAAATGGCCATCCTACCAAAAGCAATCTACAGATTCAATGCAATTCCCATAAAAATACCAAAAAAAAAATGTTTGTAGACCTTGAAAGAACAATTCTCAATTTCATATGCAAAAACCCAGAATAGCTAAAACAATCGTTTACAAAAAAGCTCTCCAGCACTGTCCTCAAGCTGTACTATATAGCAATAATAAAAATCGTATGGTAGTAGCATAGAAACAGACTGGCAGATCAATGCAATCAAATCGAAGACCCAGAAATAAATCCATGCACCTATGGAAACTTGATTTTTGACAAAGAAACCAAAACCATACAATGAAAAAAAGATAGCATCTCCAATAAATGGTTCTGGTCTAACTGGATGTCTACATATAGAAAAATGCAAATAGATCCATACTTATCATCTTCCATAAAATAAAGTCCAAATGGATTAAAGACCTAAACATAAAACCAGACACACTAAATTAAATCTGTTAGAAGAAAAAGTGGGGAAGAGCTTTGATCTCATTGGGATAGGAGACAACTTCCTGAACAGAACACCAACAGCATAGGCTCTAGGATCAACCATCAACAAATTGGACTTCATGAAACTGAAAAGCTGTAAAGTAAAGGACACTGTCATTTTGTCAGAACAAAATGAAACCCTACAGACTGGATAAAAGATCTTCACCAACCCTACATCTGACAGAGGGCTAATATCTAGAATATATAAAGAACTCAAGAAGTTAAACACGAACAAAACAAGTAATCCAATTAAAAAATGGGGTACATTGATCATACCAACCTGGGTCCTCCTTCTTGTATAGATGAACAAATAGGATGGACATTGAATGGAGGAGAAAACAAGCAACAGGACAGGAGCATACCAAAGAGGACCTCTGAAAGAATCAATATAGCAATGTATCAAAGCAGATATTAAGACTCACAATCAAGCCTTTGGCAGAGGACAGGAAGTAATAATATAAGTGGGGGAAGTTAGTAAGACTTGGGGATAACAAAAGC
>CM053755.1:49403508-49424116 GCA_028658305.1 Pachyuromys duprasi | reverse complement strand
TTTCAGTCATGAACTTGATGGCTGACTCTTTGACCCTCCCCCATACATGCCAGGGAGTAACAGCTGGGCTAGATCCCAGGAGAGGGCATTGCAGCCAGCCCTGAGGAGACAAGAAGAACTGGGGTTGGATGGAAGGGGAGGAGGTCCTCCCCCGTTGGTGGACTTGGAGGGGGCAGGGAGGAGATGAGGGAGGGATGGGGAGGGTGGGAGGAAATGAGGGAGGGGGCTATGCCTGGGATTCAAAGTACCTAACCTGTGATTGATATAAAAATAAATAAATTTTTAAAAATGGGGTACAGAGCAAAACATAGAATTCTCAACAGAGGAATGTCAACTAGCAGAGAAACACTTAAAGAAATACTCAACGTCCTTAGTCATCCAAGAAATGAAAAGCAAAATGATGCTGAGATTCCACCTCACATCTATCAGAACGGCTAAGATCAAAAACTCAAGGGACGACATACTCTAGAGAGGATGTGGAGAAAGGGGAACCCTCCTCCATTGCTGGTGAGAATGGGCAACCTTTGTGGAAATCAATCTGACACTTTCTCAAAAAATTAGGAATAGCACTACCTCAAGATCCAGCTATACCACTCCTGGGCAAATATCTGAAAGATGTTAAACCATACAATAAGGACATTTGCTCAACCATGTTCATAGAAGCTTTATTCATAATAGCCAGAATCTGGAAACAACCTACATATCCCTCAATGGAAGAATGGATATAGAAATTGTGGTGCATTTACACAATGGAATACTACTCAGCAATTAAAAACTAGAAAATTACTCCTAGGCATTTATCCAAAATATGCTCAACTCTACAACAAAGACATTTGCTTAACCATGTTTATAGCAGCTCTATTTGTAATAGCCAGAATCTGGAAACAACCTAGATGTCCCTCAACAGAAGAATGGATACAGAATTTATAGTACATTTACACAATGGAATACTACTCAGCAATTAAAAAAAGGGAAATCATGAAATTTGCAGGAAAATGGTGGGAACTAGAAAACATCATCTTGAGTGAGTAACCCAGAAGCAGAAAGACACACATGGTATATATTTACTCATAAATGGTTAGTAGTCATATAATATAGGATAAACATAATAAAATCTATAGTCCTAAAGAAACTAAACAACAAGGTAGAAGCTAAGGAAGATGCTCAATCCTCATTCAGCAGAGCAAATGTGATAGACATCAGAAGCAGGAAAAGACAGGGAACAGGGCAGGAGCCCATGACAGCAGCCTCTGAAAGACTATTGATTAAGGTTTTGAAGCAGAGGCTAAGACTCATATCCAAACTCTAGCCAGTGCTTGTGGAAATTTATGAAAGAAGGGAGAGATATAAAGACCATGGAGGGAACAGGAGCTTCAAAAGGAGACCAACAGACCCAAAAAATACTGGGCCCTGGAGGCCCTGCAGAGACTGATACCCCAACCAAGGACCATGCATAGAGAGGACATAAAACCCCTACTCAGATATAGTCCATAAACCCAGTCTCCAAGTGGGGTCCCTAGTAATGGGAGCAGGGACTGTCTCTGTCATGAACTCAGGGGCAGGGGCTTTGAGCACCTCACCCTCGGTGGTGCAGTCTTGACAGGCCACAGAGGAATATGATTGAGCCAGCCCTGATGAGACCTGGTAGGTAAGGGTCAGAGAGAAGGGAAGAGGTCCTCCTCTATCAGGGGACTAGGGAAGTGGCATAGGACAAGAAGAGGGAGTGTGGGTGGGACTGAGAGGAAAGGAGGGATGGGGATACAGCCGGGATACAAAGTGAATAAATTGTAGTAAATAAATAAATAAACAAACAAATAAATAATAAAAGTTCATGTCATGAAGCTGTGTAAATCTGACTCCATTTTCATGACATTCTTGAACCACAGAAAGTAAGCAAAACTGTCTTGGTATCCGTTATGAGAGAAAAGAGTAAGAGTTGATCTGTAGAGCTGGAGGTGGTGGGATGGGGTCCTATAGTGATGCAGTCAGTTCAGTGTCATGATCGTGGTCTGCTCCAATGCAGTTTGTCTGATACACGTACACAGAAACACAAGACACACACACACAAACACACATACTGGGTGTGTACAAATCCATCAAACAGAATAAGCCTTCAGTCAAAATCAGTTTTAGCTAGTCTCATTTTAATGTTTTTTTTAATGCTACTATGTAGGATGTTTTCATTTTAACGAGTTGAGTGAACAATTCTCAGTACTTTTTGGTACATTTTCCCATTTCATATTTCAAAATAAACTTAAGAGAAAAGGATGGAAGGAATAAAAATTTTAAATATTATCAGACTTTAATGTTACATGTTGAGCAGTTTTAGAAAAGCAAGACTAAGTCAATAGACAATAAGGTGCCTTCTTTGCTTGAATGCACTGTGCTTCTATCAACAGGAACTCAGTTAATACTGAGAATTCCTATCAGCCCATCTTAAAACTACTTTTTAGTAAAGTTATCTATGTGTTTGAAATTTTAAATACTGCATATATATTGCAGAAATTTGATTTTGAAATTGCAGCATATCCATTTAGAAGTTCTCATATGCATTAAAGAAAGACATCTAAGAGGTTTAGGCATGAGACATTAAAGCTCTTTAAGTTCAGTTTGCCATTCTTGTAAAGAAAAATGGCATTTAAGTGCAAAACTTCCTGTGAAAGCTGGAAATAACAGTAACCTACAATATTAACCATTTTTATTTCCTCAGGTATTTCATAGTCTTAAAACCTGGAAAGACTAGAGTTGGTAGAATGCATTGTCTTCATTTTTAGTACTGAGTAATCCAAATTAAAACGTTCACTTGTTAATCAATGACCTTAAATTAAAAATCACTTCTGGTTGTCACATTAACCTTTTTCTACTAATCTATTATTGTTTCATTGATGTATTTATATTGTTTCACTGTGGGTTTTTGTAGTATAAATATCAGCCAACACTCTTCTGTTGGCTCCCATATACAAATCATAGGGGATGAAGAAAACCAGGATCAGACTCAGCCATATTCTTGACTAAACTCTCCTGAAACAGTACTTTAGTGAGTTTGAGAAATATATGTTCCCATTAAAATGTGTATGTGTGTGTGTTTGTGTGTTTTATGTGTGTATACTTGTTTTTCTACATTGTAAGTTGGAGTTATCTGAACACTTGCACTCACATTATCAATTAACAATAGTGCCATGATTGCACTGAAGAAGTAATAGTGATTGCTGTCCAATATGATGGAGAAGATGGAAATTTCATTAGCCTGTGAAGCCAATTTTTATGCTACAAGATTATCTAAACAACAGGTGCTTCTATCTATTATTCAAGAATTGCAGCAGACAGTAAATGATCTAAATTCACATCTCAAAATTGAAATTAATAGAAGTAATTTGGGAAACCTGATTATAAATATTAGTCTAGGTCTGGAGAGATTGCTTAGTAGTTAAGTGTACTGGCTGCTCTTCCAGAGGTTCCGAGTTCATTTCCCAGCACCCACCCACATGGTGGCTCACAACCATCTATAATGTGATCTGATGCCCTTTTCTGGCATGCTTATAAGAGCACTGATATATAAATAAATGCCAACACGTGGGAGGCAGAGGCAGGTGGATCTCTGAGTTCTAGGCCAGCCGGTTCTACAAAGTGTGTCCAGGACAGCCAAGGATACACAGAGAAACCCTATCTGTTGTGGGTTACTAATATTTATTGTTGATGTATCTTTTATTTAAACAGCAGTTATTCCTAAACCAGCTGTATACCCAAATCACCACACATAGACTAAGTTTATTTAACTAACCTAGAGCACAATGTAGGGTAATAGTTACTTCATCCTAAATCTCCGAGCCAGCATATTTTCCTACCATTCAGATTTCCCACATTATACTTGCCTTTTGTCATATCTTAGTTCCAGTTCATCTCTCCTAGTGGTTCCAAGTCCTGTCCTGCCCAATCCCTGCTTTCTGACTCCTCCCTCTCACTTCTCTTTTCTCTCCTCTGGACCTATTTTCTCCATTGCACTGCACTGACTAGTTGTTTTATTGAAAATACAGAGAACAAGTGGTGGCATGTTTACACAAACTTGAGACAGGTGATGCTTAGAATAAGCATCACAATGCAATGTCCAGATTGAAACTGGATAGTAGGGTAGAGAAATAAGCATTTGAATGAACAAGGATAAACTGTATACATTCCAGAAGAACATTATGCCAAATTTCCCCCTTTACGTCCAATAAAAGGCTCCTTTTCTTTTAAAACAGTAATAATTATAAAACAGTTATGAAAACTATTAGGTAAGATTTATATGTGCAATGTCCAGTCCATGTGTATTTGGCAACTTAAGAGAAAGTATCTTATTATCATATCTTGACAAGTTTAGAGTACTATACCTAAATTAATTTTTATCCTTATTGGTATCACCTATATGAAAACATTTTCTGAAATTCTGAACAACTTAAGCTTAATTGTGGAACTATAACTATTTGGTCTTTAACCACACCAAAGACTAAAGAAGGAATAAAATTAGTTACTGGAGTAAATAGGAAGTGCATGTTAGCAACTTCCAAATACAAAAAAATTGACAGAGACAGTTTGCTGCCTGAACAATCACTCAAAACTGTGTAACACTGGTGCATCATCTTCAGCTTTATGGCTCAGAATATTTGACAGATCTATATATGAAGCAGGAACAATTTAGGACTTGTTTACACTATCTTAGCAGAGTATGGCAGTCGACTTGTCCTGTATTTAAGCCCTGTATTTGCCCATTTTGGCAGAATTCTCTTTGTCATGAAACGAGGGCATTTTCTTTTTGCCCAGGTGGCTCCTTTGCCACATTTGGAGTCATCTCCATTTGGAGGTTCAATAATCTACCTTTTGTCTTATCATTCCAATAAGATATCCCTGTATTCCCCTTTCTTTCTTTTCAACCCTCTTTCTCCTTATCTAAGAAAGAAAGAGAAAAGAAAAAGGAAAAAAGAGAAATCCCCGAGTTAAACCTTTTCTCTCTCCGAATAAGACCATTAATAATTTATAACCACATCCAAATGACAATAAACATTCATAACCATAGAAAACAACCAAAACCTATCCAAGCCCCTTAAAGGAAATTAGATGTAATTCTCATAATTTTTTCCAGCTGACTTTTTGGGCACGAAGAAATCTTGTTAGGGGTCTCAAAGGAAATTGGGGAAATGGTTAATTAGGCAAGCATTAACGTTTGTGGCCCACTCTTTGAATCTTGAGAAATTTCAAGCTTAATAGAAGTCCTGTTTGGAACAGTCTCAAATGCTAGACCAATTGAGATTAGTAATTTTTTTCAAAGCTCTCTTGTGAGCAAGCTTTGTTGAGAAACAGCAATGGAAGCAGTTGAGGCTGGTACATGCGAGATGCTGGAACAGATGTGTCAGTGTCTCAGCATGCTGGAAGGATGAATTCTGTCAGTTTTGATCCAACATCCTTGGTGTCCAGTCCTTTTGTTCTGCAAACTTATAATTTCTCACAAGCATTATACAGTCCTAAAATGATAAATGTATGAGATGTGTAAGATGAAACTAAACTGTAAACCAATTTTATCTACGCCAATTAAAAGAATGGCATAATAAATTTTGAAGTTATTGTAGCCAAGAATTTATTGGCGATGTATTGTTGAAGTTCTGGCTGGAGATATTTTTTTATGTCTCAGTCAGTTTTAGAGTTGTTCCCATGAGAAGGCATCAGCAATTTATGTCACCTGTTTTGTTTAGTCTCTTGATTTCTCTCTTCTTGTGTGTGGCCAAGATCTACAGGAGGTCTTCCTCTGTCATTTCTGACCTTCATTAGTCCTGATGAAACCCATTATTTCTCTTCTCTTGTATGAATATACATAAAACCTCTTCTCCAGTGTAACAGATTCCCTGTTCTCCATTATGGAATTAGAACTTTTATAGGATGTGCTAATTCATCAGTCCTTTCTAAATTCCTCTGTGTCCAAGCAGGTGTGCTACTTATTTCATTTAAACATTTTAAAATTGATAAATAATTATTTAATCTACTTTGTGGAGCTTTATATTTCCCTTTGTTTTATGAACATCTTTTAAAAATTAATGTTAGATATTTTCATAATTGTTTGACCTGTAGTATTATAAGTTATATCTGTAGCAGGTTTCATGTCTGCTCTCCGACTCCTTACTTTTCTTTCTTCCCTTCCAGACCAGGATGTCCCACCCTATTCTCTCCATTGCACAGCATTGGCTGGTTATTTTATTTAAAATACAGAGAACAAATGTTGGCATGTTTATGAAAACTTGAGACAGGTGACAGAATAAACATCACAATGCAATGTCTGTATTGAAACTGGATAGTATGGTAGACAAATCAGCATTTGAATGAGCAAGGGTAATTGTATATATTCCACAAGAACATTATATTAATACCTGTTTCGGGAAACAAAAACAAATACTAGTCTAAACTTTAAGTCTCAGTACGAGTTGTTATTTAACTTGTATAGCATACAGCAGTGAATGGAAAAGATCAGATGTACTTAATTCACATCCATGTCTGAACCTTGAATTAGGCAAATCAATTTGATGAGCTCACTGTCCAGTGAGGCTACACTATCTGTTTGCTTTCTCACCATTTGTCTACACACTTTGAGAAGACCTGAAACCTTACACGATTCTGCCTCTTCTGACATCAAAAATGTGGGCAAGATTGGGATAAATAAGACATTTTGTGTGATGTAATAAAGAGAAAAAAATTCACATAGAATTATAGGTCAAGGAACAGTCAGCAATGAATAAATTTTCCTTCAGAACTAGTTGTGAGAACTTGGACAAATTTTATTTTTGCATATTATTTTTAATTTAAATGAAATTGCATTGTTTCCTCTTCCCTTTAATCTCTCTAACCTCTTCTTTGTTACTTAGCTCTTTTAGTGTTGTTTATATGATGTGATCTAGGGGCTGACAACTTGCTATTGGATAAATAATTAGGCAGTTCATATCTGGGAAAGACTAAATCTCCCACTCTCAGCATTACTTGGTTACCTTAGTACTTTGTTTAAGGGGAGAAGCCTGTAAGATTTCTGCCTTCAATGTTACCATGACTATGGATGTTGCCCTTGTTCTGGTCTTATTTGGGACATATTGGAGAAGTATCAAGGGTGAATATTTCTGTACCTTTACGTTACAGGGTAAAATGCAGACCACACATACACCAACATCATGGGGGCTTTGGGAGAATTAGCTGAGCCCACATCTAGAAGATAGTTCTGTTGTCACCCAGCATGCTGTTAGAATTCTGCCAACATCCATAACACTAACAAGAGACAGACACGACTTCCTGAGAAGTTCAGTGAAAAGGATTTCAAAGTCTGAAATTTTTTTAAAAAAACTTTTATATTTTGAACTAAATTATTACCACATCTTCCTTGAATTTCTTGTAAGTGATTTGTTTCCAGAGGCCATTTTATAAGAATGAATGCATTTTAGCTAGACAACCTGATCACTGGATTTTCCTAATATCTATTCCTCTCTATTTTTAATGGGGTCAAAATTCATTTTACATATTAGATGAATGTTTAAAGTAAATTCATGTTGCATGAGAGCAGGTTTCAATGATGGAGAGGAAGAGTTACACTCAACAAAATGTGTGCTCTTGTTTCTTACTCCCAACCTGAAAGTGACTATTTCTCCTGCCTGAAAATAAATAATATTCGTGGAGGTACTAATATATATTTAATATTATTTGATATGCATTTGCTTATAAATACATTTAATTTAAGAAAGTTATGAAATAATTGGTGGAAATAAAATTATATTCAAGTTTTTAATATTCATTTGATATTCATTAAGGACTAGGTGTAGAATATATTAATGAATGTGCTAGAAAATAATTACTACTCAAAGAAATGACCCGTACAATTTTAGTCAAAGATTCATCTTTCTAGCACAGTTATAAAATGTTACACATAGAAACGTATTCATGTAAGAGCTGACACAAACTTAATTACACACTAGTGCAAACATACCTGATGTAACTTTATGCAAAGGAGTCTCACTCTGTTCAAATACCAGGCCCTGCACCTGACTGCAACTCCCTACCTGAACAGTTTTGATGAAAATGGGGCGCAAAAGTCCATAAATACAAACCCTCCTACAATATAAATCTCTCACCTCAATCCCTGCAGAACATTGCAGCTCAGTTCTAGCTCAAATGACACGGACAGTGAATAATTCTTCACTATGGAGGAGGTCCTGTGACTTGTTAAATATCTTTCTGCATCCCTGGTTTCCACACAGCAAATGTTAAAAGTGTCTAGTTGAGATGCAAAATTTTTCTTAATATGGTTCCAAGTGACTTTTTAAAGGTTAAAATACCAACAGATTGAAAATATAGCTTAAAAGCAATGGAAGAATAAACACATTAGAATACATACTTTCTTATGATTACATTATCAGGATTCAGTTATGTAATATAAATCTCTTCTTTTGAAAAATTTCCAATAAATAAAAATAATCTTTCTCAAATATAGTTTGCTTTGCTAAAAAAAGCAACTACATCCTCAAAAGCTGCTATGTTCAGAAACAGCTGTCTCTTTGGCACAGAAGATTTCAGGTTTTGCTGATTTTTATTGCAGTTGATGGTAACAAATTGACAGCTGCTAAATATGAACACTGTGGTATCATAAACCTTTGAAATTAGCTTCTAAAACCATACTTAATTTTCATTCCTTTGTGCCATTTAAAGCACAGATGCTTCTGACAAGTTTCCAGTGTTGTCCTAACAGAAAAAGAATAAATGATAGCTTTACTACTTTCCTTGTCCTCCCTGCTCACATCTAAAACCACACTTTAGCAAACCCTAGCTCAAGGCACCTTCTGACAACCTAAGTCATGGCATATTTCTAATGATGTGAGCCTTTAGTGTATACATTTTCTTCATACATACATGTATACATATATTTCAACTGTCTCTTGCTGTAAAAAGTTTATAATAAGATCATTTAGGTGTTGCATCACCTAAAATTCTGCATACACTCTGAGTAATCGATATTTTTAAAATAACTTTTACTCCACAGTAAACAATGTGGCATAACCATTTTCTGAAGTCAACTCCCAAAGACACCTGATAACACTGAAAAGTAGTATCTTGCCATTTTTACTAGGAAGAGCTTTCTTCTTATACCTATTGGTCCTGTGTATTATGAAATCTATTTTTACACCATCATTTTATGATGATAATTCAATGAATTATGGCAACCCACAGCCAGAATGGGTATGCTCTAAAAAGAAGAAGGCATCTCAAAGACAAAACTGCATTTACATGGCTAATATCCACTTATAAGTGTGTATATACCAGGTGTCTTTCTGCTTCTGGGATACCTCATTCAGGATGATCTTTTCTAGTTCTATCCATTTTCCTGCAAATTTCATGACTTCCTTATTTTTAATAGCTGAGTAGTATTCCATTATGTAATTGTACCACAATTTTTGCATCCGTTCCTCCATTGAGGGACATCTGAGTTGTTTCCAGATTATGGTTATTACGAATAAAGCTGCTATGAACGTAGATATTAGCCATGTAATGTAGGATAAACATACCAAAATCCATAGTCTTAAAGAAGATGAACAACAAGGAAGATCCTAGGGAAGAGGCTTAATCCTCATTCAGAAAGGAAAACAGGATAGACATTGAAAGTAGGAGAAGACAGGGAACAGGAGAGGAGCCTTCCACAGGGACCTCTAAAAGACTACACATCAGGGTATTGATGCAGATGTTGAGACTCACAGTGAAACTTTAGGCAGAACACAGAGAATTTATGGAAAAGCAGGAGGTAGAAATACCTGGAGAGGACAGGAGCTACACAAGGAGACCAACAAAGCCAAAAAAAAAAAAAAAAGGCTCAGGGGCTCTTGAAGAGACTAATGAACCAACCAAGGACCATGCAGAAAGAGGACCTTCTGCTCAGATGTAGCCCATGGGCAGCTCAGTCTCCATGTGGGTTTCCTAGTAAGGTGAGCAGGAGCAGTCACTGGTGTGAACTAGATTGCCTGTTCTGTGGTCACCTTCCTCTGGCAAGGTGGCCTTACTAGGTCACAGAGAAAGAATATCCAGAAAATCCTGATAAGACCTGATAGGCTAGAGTCAGATAGTAGGGGAGGAGGACATTCCTTATCAGTGGACTAGGGGAAGGTCATATGGGGGAAGAAAGAGAGAAGGTGGAATTGGGAGGAGGTGAGGGAGAGGTCTACAGTGGGAAACAAAGTGAATAAATTGCAATAAATAGTAAAAATAATGATGATTATGATGAAAATAGAAAGAAAAACTCCCACAGATTAAATAGCAAAGTGTGCCCAATGTGGACAAATTCAGATAAATCTATTTTCTTTTTTTCAGATAAATCTATTTTCAATTAGACACCACTGAATATAGTAAAACTAATGAAAGAATTCTCTCTTTACAGAAAAATATTTGATGAGGGAAAGAGACAAAAATGCACATCTTAGAAAATCCACAATAGATGGGGTACTTTTGTCCAATGTCCAAACTATGGGAGCCAGACAGATTTGCCAAAATTCAAGATACTCAGGATTTTTAACTTTATCCTCTCATAATACATGAGATAGAGATATACCTTTTTATCTAAAGGACTAAGGTAACATTCAGTATTATATAAAGCACCATTTATCTCATGGAAATAAGATTTTAAGGAAAGGAAAAAGAATATGTTACCGTTATCCATAGATAACTATACATTTTACTGTTGTATATATATATATATAGTATATGTAATATGCATAGCTATATATATTATACTCTCAATTTTAGGCCAAAAAGAGAGATTTTGTAGGCCAGACAAGAATAATATGCTTTTCATAAAATATAAATGTAAGCAAAGAAGGGAATTGATAATGACAATCCACAGAAAAGTTTCCAGTATAACTAGGCAGGGAAAATAATATTTAAAAAAATTTTCTGTATAAAAGCTCACAAAAGGCACAGAAAACTCTTTTCAAATTTTAATAATGAATAGAATAATCAGGATTATGTTTTTCTTACTTTTAACTGCCATAACTATGAATATGTCCTTTTTTCTTTTTTTGAGTTGTTATTTATTACAATTTATTCTTTGTATCCCAGGTGTAGCCCCATCCCTTATTTCCTCCAGGTCCCTCTTCCCTGCTATGCCCCCCCCCAATCCACTGATAGGGAAGGTCCTCCCACCCTACTATCTGACCCTAGCCTATAGGTCTCATTAGAATTGTCTGGATATTCTTTCTTTTTGGCCTAGTAAGGCCACCTCACCAGGGAAGGTAATCAAAGAGCAGGCAATCCAGTTCACACCAGTAACTGCCCCTGATCCCCTTACTAGGGAACTCACATGGAGGCTGAGCTGCCCATGGGCTACATCTGAGCAGGATGTCTAGGTCCTCTTCATGCATGGTCCTTGGTTGGTGTGTCAGTCTCTGTAAGACCCACTGAGCCCAATTTTTTTTTTTTTTTTTGGCTTTGTTGGTCTCCTTGTGTAGCTCCTGTCCCCTCCAGGTCTTTCTACCTCCTGTTTCTTCCATAAGATTCTCTGCCTAAAGTTTGGTTATGAGTCTCAACAACTACTTTGATACCCTACTGGGTAGATTCTTTCAGAGCCTCCCTGTGGAAGGCTTCTGTCATGTTCCCTGTCTTTTCCTTCTTCCAATGTATATCCTGTTTGTCCTTATGAATGAGGATTAAGTCCCTCCCCTAGGGTCCTCCTTGTTGTTTATCTTCTTTTAGATTATAGATTTCAGTATGTTTATCCTATATTATATAGATAATATCAATGATTATGTTTTAACAGGGTCTTCTTAGTATCTTATTTTGAAGGCATCAAATAAGACTTGTCTATGACATTCCCAGTCCTAAAGTTCACAAAACAATGTTTTTCATTTTTCCAAGAAAACCTGATGGGACTGTCACGTTCATAGGTGTGCTCATTACCTGATCCTTAGATTGACGACATTGATAAGATGAACATTATTATTAATTGTTGTTATTACTAGTATTCTTTGTCATTCATTTTCTCCCTCTAAGCCAACAAAGAATAAACTTATGAATGACAGCATTGAATAATTCTTGTTAAATCATAGTAAAAAGACTAAAACATTATAATCCCAGCTATTAATGATCGGAATTTGTTTCCTCAACCATTTTCCTGCTGGAGAAGGTCACTGATTTGATCAAATGCAGAGGTCAATAGGAAGAAAAAGTCTCAGCTCCTTAAAACAATATGCATTCTGCTTTAATAATTGTTCTACTTTCTACAATTCCGGGACCAATATAAAACTGTTCTCAATAATCAGTCAGCATTTATTATGTAATATTAACTTCTGGACAAAGTGGAAAAAAACATAAATTAGTTCTTTTTTTTCTTCTGAGAGACCTACAGCCTTTATCTCAGTATTTAATTTACCAGTAAGTATGACTTAATGAATGTTTTTTAAATAGCCTTTAAAATGTTCTTGGCATTAAACCTTTTTTTTTGATTTCTCTTTTCTTCTTTAGTAAATATCCTCATAGATTTTCTTTGTAGATTTAGATAGAAATTATTTTTCTAAATTACTCAGCCCTTAGGATTTACTGTTTGTACAATAGAGTAATTTTTATTATTAAGCAAAGGAGAATGCTTTCTTTAAAAATATTTTTAATTATAAAATACAAAATACTTCTTAAAAAAATAAATGAAAAATATTTAAGTGGAACAAAAAGTTTCTAATGAGCTTTCCACACAAACAGAAACATGGGCAGTACTGTTTAGAAAATCCATGAGCAGGAGCATTCCCTTCACTAAAGGCAATAACTTCATGGGCAGGAGAATTGGGACACAGGTATATGGAAGAAAAAAAAAAGATGTAAGAGGAATAAAGAACATACTAGAAAGGGTGAATGAATACTGACAAATAGATAGCATATACGTTACCACAGAACACATTATTTTTTACAATTAATACATGTTAATAAAAAAAAAGGTAATAATTTTTGGATGCCTTTTTGAAATCTAGTTATTGAACCAAAAATTTGAGCTTGGAAATAAGTGCTGAAAAAAAATTAACTGTTAACTTGCAGATCTTGGGATGCATGTTTATAGAATTTTAGTTTGGAAATGCTTTCTAGTTATGTAAGTGTAGAGTAGCAAAGAGCTTGCAAAGGGCCAGGACAGTCACAGGTTGGACATGCCTGGCCATCCAGGTTAGCCTGCCCTAGCAACAGCTGCTTATTAGGCTTCACTCTCCATATTATTTCTCTTTGTCCCTTAAGGGTCCTCAAGGAAGTTGTAAAAATATTTTAACATGTACTATGAAAAGGAGGCAACCACCATTTGGAGAGATAATTTATTTATAACATAAGGATTGCTGTTATTGGGACAAATGATCAGGAGTCTGTAATGTGAGGTACATCACAATCTTTTCTGAATTCACAAAAACTTCTATGATCTTGACTGATACTTTAGTGGCTATTGTTATAAAATCCACAAAACTTTCAAAAAATAATCACACATCTTAGAGAAGTGGTTCTCAACCTGTGGGTCGAGACCCCTTTAGGGGGTTCACACATCAGTTGTCCTGGGCACCATATGTGTATATTACAATTTATAAAAGTAGCAAAATTATTGTTATGAAGTAGCAATGAAACAATTTTATGGTTAGAGGTCACCACAACATGAGGAACCATATTAAAGGGTTGCCATATTACAGAGGTTGGGAACCAATGACTCACAGGAAGGAAGTGAAAAAAAAAAAAAACGATCTCATAAGATCACACAGTCTATCAAAAAGTTGCCTCCTATGGCCCTGGTATGTTTTATGTTGTTTGCTGTGGCTGATAGGGTGATGTGGCTAAATAAAGTCTTAGTGATGGCCAATCGTATGCTGTCTTTGTCCTGGGAGATGTACTGAAATGTAGAACTGGACTATCATTTCTGTGAAGAAAGGTATTTAAGATTAGTAAAGTATTTTATGAAGCGTTTCTTCTTTATCTTCAAAGCCCCTTTCCTGCATTTCTTGGCCTTGGTTGATATCTTTGAACTTTGATGCCTGTGTATATGGTCTTTGGTATTTTGGTTAGGAATATGAGATACTTTAAAGCACTCTTCATTTCTGTACATGTTCTATTGACATAGAAGACAGGAAGAGAACCATGCACAACACTTCTCTTAGATTTGCACTAGTCCAGAACTCCTGAAGGTTTCCAGCTACTGCTGTGCTCCTCCTTTTGACCTAGCAAACCATGCTTCACAAGCTCTTTTCACTTAAAACTCCTGGTGTAAAATCATGTGTCAATGCTGAGACCATCCTTCGTGGTACATATTACCAGTGAGGGAGTAGTGATAAGTAACATAAAATATTCCAAGTTTGTCAGAGGTTGCTTTTCCCTACTTTTCTCTATTTCTGGCTATTCATCCAGAAAACTTTTATTACCAGCTTTTATTACCACTGTGCCCTTTTTTTTTTTTTTTTTGGTAACCCAACTTTCACAGGACATTTAGAATCCATTTGGGAATCTTACTTAATGATAAAAGTAACATAATTCTTGGAAAAAACATTCTTTCCAATTTTTGGTAATTTATGTTTTGTGGAAATGTTTGAAAGTACGCTGTTCCAGAACAAAACTAGTGCAAAAACATTGGCAGCCATTTCTAATGAGACCTGATAGGTTAGGGTCACATGGACAGGAAGGAGGACCTCCCCTATCAGTGGACTTGGGGAGGGGCATGATAGGAGAAGAGGGAGGAAGGGAAGGATAGGGAGGGGTAGAGGGAGGGGCTACAGCTTGGATACAAATTGAATAAATTGTAGTAAATAAAAAAAAAATAAAAACCATTGGCAGGGCTTGACTTTAAATGAAAATGCTGTTTACTGTAGACTGTATTGCCTATGATGTGTGTGCTACCTCAAACAACGTCTAAAGCTCCCAAGTTTAAACTCATCCCAGGCAGAACATGGGTAGTACAGACTGAGCAGACTTGAAGGGGTTTTCATAGGTATGTAGTATCTGAACAATTTGTTGTTGGCATCATCAAAGGCATTCCAGCCAGGTAACTGGCCAAGTTGCTCTCAGAACTGAAGCTTGCAATGATTTTAGAGTATAACCTACCTCATTCAGTTTTTCAGAATTTTGAACTCATCATAATGCTTCACATGTAACTCATTAAGAATGGGAGAATGCTGGGCATGGAGGTGCAGGACTTTAATCCCAGTGCTCTGGAGGCAGAGGCTGGTGGGTGAGTTAGAGGTCAGCCTGCTCTACAAAGAGAGTTCCAGGACACCTAGATCTATTACACAGAAAACCCCTGTCTTGACATGTAAACAAATAGCCAAACACTGGGTGATGGTTAGATAGTCTTGTGGAAAAGGGGGAGGAAAAGAAAGGTCCTGTAGGAGACAGGAGCTCCACACAAAGACCAACAGAGCTAACTAAAAAGGGCCCAGAGGGGCTTTGTTGAGACTGAAGCATCAACCAAGGACCATGCATGAACTGGACCTTGACTCCCTGTAAAGATGTAGCAGATCAGGAGCTTAGGCATCCTCTAGTTAGGGAAGTGAGACCTGTATCAGACAAGGACTCACTTGCCAGCTTTTTGATCACTTTCCCTTGGTAGGACTATCCTTCCAGGCCAAAGGGGAAAGGAATTGCTCAGTCCTGGTTCAATTTGATGACATACTGTCTAAGAATAAAGACACTCAACAAGTTACAATTTTCAGGGAAGTCTCCCACGACAAAGACTTATTTGGTATAGCAAGTGGACAATGAAGAACTTGAAAAAAAATTGTGACATCTCATACAAGCAACTTAATGGCCCAATTGAAAGCCCTAGGAAAAAAAAAAAAAAGAAGCAAACACACCCAAGAGGAGCAGATGGCTGGAAATATTCAAACTTAGGGCTGAAATCAATCAATTAGAAAAAAAAAAACTATTCAAAGAATCAATGAAACCAAGAGCTGGTTCTTTGAAAAAATCAACATGATAGACAAACCGTTAGCCAAACTAACTAAAAGGCATAGAGAAACTATCCAAATCAGCAAAATCAGAAATGAAAAATTTACATAACTACAGACACCGAGGAAATCCAAACAATCATTAGGTCATAATACAAAAGCCTATATGCCACAAAAATTGAAAATCTAAAAGAAATGGACAATTTTCTTGATAGATTATATCTACCAAAACTAAGTCAAGATCAGGTAGAAAGATTGAATAGACCAAATCCCCCAAGGAAATAGAAGTCATGAACAGTCTCCCTTCCAAAAAAAAGCCCTGGACCAGATGGATTCAGTGCAGAATTCTACAAGACCTTCAAAGAAGTGCTAACTCCAATTCCCTTTAAACTATTCCACAAAATAGAAACAGAAGGAACATTACCAAACTCATTCTATAAAGCCAGAGTCACCTTGATACCTAAACCACACAAAGACCCAACAAAAAAGGAGAATTTCAGACCTACCTCTCTTATGAACTTCGACACAAAAATACTCAATAAAATACTTGCAAACTGAATCCAAGAACACATCAAAGAAATCATCCACCATGACCAAGTAGGCTTCATCCCAGGCATACAAGGGTGGTTCAACATACGCAAATCCATCAGTGTAATCCACCACATAAACAAAATGAAGGAGAACCACATGATCATCACCTTAGATGAGGAAAAAGCATTTGACAAAATCCAACAAACATTCATGTTTAAAGTCTTGGTGAGATGAGGGATACAAGGCACATACCTAAACATAGTAAAGGCAATATACAGCAAGCCTATAGCCAATATTAAACTCAGTGGAGAGAAACTTAAATCAATCCCACTGAAATCAAGGACAAGGCAAGGCTGTCCACTCTCTCCATATTTCTTCAACATAGTACTTGAAGTTCTAGCTAAAACAATGAGACAACTAAAGGGGATCACGGGGATACAAATTGTAAAGGAAGAGGTGAAAGTGTCACTATTTGCAGATGATATGATAGTATACATGGGTGACCCTAAAAATTAAACCAGAGAACTCCTTAAGCTGATAAACACCTTCAGCAAAGTGGCTGGATACAAAATCAACTCAAAAAAAATCAGAAGCCCTCCTGTACACCACAGACAAAAAGGCTGAGAAAGAAATCAGGGAAACAAGACCCTTCACAATAGCCACTAATAACATAAAGTACCTTGGTGTGACTCTTACCAAGGAAGTGAAAGACCTGTTTGAAAAAACTTCAAGTCTCTGAAGAAAGAAATTGAAGAAGACATCAGAAGATGGAAAGATCTCCTGTGCTCATAGATTGGTAGGATTAACATAGCGAAAATGGCCATCCTGCCAAAAGCAATCTACAGATTCAACGCAATTCCCAACAAAATACCAACACAATTATTTACAGACCTTGAAAGAAAGATTCTCAACTTTGTATGGAGAAACAAAAAAACCCAGAGTCTCCAAAAAGATCCTGTACAACAACAGATCATCCGGAGGTATCTCCATCCCTGACCTCAAGCTCTACTACAGAGCAATAGTAATAAAAACTGCATGGTATTGGCATAGAAACAGAAAGGAAGATCAATGGAATGAATAGAAAACCAGAACTAAACCCACACACCTATGAGTACTTGATTTTTGACAAAGAAGCCAGAACCATTCAATGGAAAAAAGATAGCATCTTCAACAAATGGTGATGGTCCAACTGGATATCTACATGCAGAAAAATGAAAATATATCCATATTTATCACTCTGTACAAAGCTAAAGTCCAAGTGGATCAAAGACCTCAATATAAAACCAGATACTCTAAATCAGTTAGAAGGAAAAGTGGGGAAGAGCCTAGAAGTCATTGGCACAGGAGACAACTTCCTGAATAGAACACCAACAGCACATGCTCTAAGAGAAAAAATCAATAAATGAGACCTCATGAAACTGAAAAGACACTGTGTCAGAACAAAATGACAGCCTTCAGACTGAAAAGGATCTTCACCAACCCTATATCTGACAGAGGGCTGATATCCAGGATACATAAAGAATTTAAAAAGTTAAAAAGCAATAAATCAAGCAATCCAATTAAAAAGAGGGATACAGAGCTAAACAGAGAATTCTCCGTAGAGGAATATAGAATAGCAGAGAAACACTTAAGGAGATGCTCAACATCCTTAGCCATCAGAGAGATGCAAATTAAAACAACCCTGAGATTTCACCTTACACCCATCAAAATGGCTAAGATCAAAAACTCAAATGACAACACATGCTGGAGAGGTTATGAAGAAAGGGGTACCCTCCTCCTTTGCTGGTGGGAATGTAAACTGCTACAACCACTTTGGAAATCAATCTGGTGCTTTCTCAGACAACTAGCAATAGCGCTTCCTCAAGACCCAGCTTTACCACTCCTAGGCATATATCCAAAAGATGCTCAAGTACAGAACAACATTTGCTCAGCTATGTTTGTAGCAGCTTTATTTATAATAGCCAGAACCTGGAAACAACCCAGATGTCCCTCAGTTGAGGAATGGATACAGAAATTGTGGTATTTTTACACAATGGAATACTACTCAGCAATTAAAAATGAGGAAATCATGAAATTTGCAGGCAAATGGTGGGATCTAGAAAATATCATTCTGAGTTAGGTATCCCAGAAGGAGAAATACACATATGGTATATACTCACTTATTTATTCCTATAGGATATGATAAACATACTGAAATCTATACACATAATGAAGATAAACAAAAAGAGGACCCAGGGTAAGATGTTCAATCCTCACTTAAAAAGACAAATGGGATGTAGGAGAAAACAAGTAGCAGGACAAGAGCCTACCACAGAGGGCCTCTGAAAGACTCTACCTAGCAGTGTATCAAAGCAGAAACTGAGACTCATAACCAAACCTTTGGCAGAGTGCAGGGAATCATATGAAAGAAGGGGGAGATAGTATGACATGGAGAGAATAGGAGCTCCACAAGGAGCAAATATATCTGGGCACAGGGGTCTTATATGAGACCCAACCAAGAACCATGTGTGGATATAACCTAGAACCTCTGCTTGCCTGTAGCCAATGGTAGCTCAGTATCCAAGTGGGTACCCTAGTAAGGGGAATAGGGAATATTTCTGGAATGAACTTAATGGTAGGATCTTTGGCCTCCCCACCCTGCAAGGGAGTAGCAGACCTCCTAGGCCACAGAGGAGGACTTTGCAGCCAGTCCTCAAGATACCTGATAAACCAGGGTCAGATGAAAGGGGAGAAGGTCCTCCCCTATCAGTGGACTTGGAAAGGGGAGGAGATGAGGGAGGGTGGGTGGGATTGGGAGGGAATGAGGGAGTGGGATTCACCTGGGATACAGAGTTAATAAAATGTAACTAATAATAAAAATAAAATTTTAAAAAGGATTTTTGTATAGTTTAAAGAACATGCTAAAAAATACAAAACCTTTGGGATTCTTTCTCAAATGCCTAATGGGCTATTTATTTGTAATTTAAAATTTTTCTATATTAAAATACATTTAATCTATAAAACTCCATTCAGAGCTGCACAAATTAAGTCACCATGCATTTGAACAAAAAGCATTTAACAAAATTCTTTATTCACTAGAACTTGAGAGATATGAAACAGAAATATTTGCCCGTTCATCTTGGCATAAGGGAGTGACTGACAAGGGCCAAGCATTCTCTTATCTTATAGAGCTCAGTTCTTAGTACAATGCATAGAGGGTTCTAAGGACTTAGTAAATGCTTGAGTCAAAATGACATATATGGTAGGATCATCTCTCACTAGAAGGACAGCACTGTGTAAAACTGTCTGGAGCCTTTTTTATGAAAATGATATTTGACAATCTGATATTAAGTGAACTGAAGCTCATAAATGATGCTATGTCAATGAAATGATTTTAATATTCATATATGGGTTGTAAATAGTATATGTATGTTTAATATGTATTTGTATGAGTATGTACATTATTTCTACACATGTTCATTAATTTTTAAAGATACAAATAAATTGCAATTAGTAATTAGTGGAAATTAGATAAGATTTTTTAACAACCAATTCAGGAAATCTTCAACAGGCTATTAACAATAATCAGTAGATTTGGGAAACAAAGATGACAAAGTGTAATCAAGCCTCTCCATGACTGGGCTGTGTGTTGAGGCTGTTTAGTGCATATTTGATAGCTGGGAGATAATTTTTTCTGGAAGTTTCATATCAGAAACCAAGTCATCCTTGATTTACATGACCCTGGGTCTTATTAAAAAGGGAGACTTTCCAGAATGCCGTGTGTAGGTCTGGCTTTAGGTTTAGTTATGTGACTGTTGAGAGCAGCTTTGTAGACAGGACATTAATCAGTAAGACTGCACCAGTGTTTCTTAGTTACTCAATTTTCTCTGAGTTCCAAGTTTGTGATGCTTAATATGGAGATAATGATACATATTTTACTCATGCTTGGGGCTTATCGATAAGTGCGTATTGGAGAGTGTATGTGAAATTGTGGGCAGGGAACCTACAAACCTGACCTAAACATAGCATTACTATTGTAATGGTTATTGATATTTTAAAGACTAGTTTCATTTCAATTACAACTATACTGGTTTTATGGTTATTCTGTTTCTTTTTAAATATTTGAGCTTTCTGTACTTTGAAAAAACTTGTAGAATTAAAGC
>CM053755.1:49371685-49403408 GCA_028658305.1 Pachyuromys duprasi | reverse complement strand
GGGGGAGGGGGCTACGCCTGGGATTCAAAGTACCTAACCTGTGATTGAGATAAAAATAAATAAATTAAAAAAATAAAATAAAAAAAGACAATAAAAAAATTCAAGTGAAAAAAAAAAAAGAATGTGACTGTGTTAATTGACTTCATCCTCCCAACAGCTCCATAAAGTACTGTTCTAAATTTATGGAAGCTTCAGAAAATTACTGAACAGAATGTAGATAATGAGGAGTGCTTGTGTTTAGAGCCAAACCCTTGTCCTTCAGTGCAGTGCTATGACACCATTCCTCTGACGTGAATATGCAGATGTAATTAGTGCAGTGACCGAATCAGTCTGATCTTGTTTAGCATTAGTTAGCAACTCCTGAACTCATCCTTTCCCCTAGCAATAATTGTAAGTAGGTTGAAGACGATATAAACATTTTACATACTTTTCTCTTTACACAGGGCTTTGAGATACTCTCATTGTTATTCTTATATTGGATATATGAAACTAAAGATGAAAGAATTGTATACACGTGTGGTGACACCAGTCTAATATCCCAGACTGGCTAAGCTGAGTCCAAGAGAAACTCTTAGAATCTTCATTGCTAATTACTACATTAGTCTTGACTCTCTTTTTTAAAATGCAGGTGTGTGTGTGTGGATGTGTACATGTTTACACATGCATCTATGCCTGTGATGTGCATGAATTTGTGAGCTAGTGGAAGCCAGTGGACAACCTCACTATCATCCTGAGGTATATTGTCCACCTCATTTGAAACAGGATCATACTGACCTAGATGTGCACTAGTTAGGGGAGGCTGCATGGTACTGAGCCCGGGGGTCCCCATCTTCATCTCTCCAGCACTGGGAAAATAAAAGTATATGCCAATGCACGTACTGGTTCTGGTGAATCCAAATAAGTCAATTTGCCCCAGATCCCTCTCTTTTTAACATGTTGGTACATTTCTTCTACTTATGTAATACTGTACAGATTATCTGAGAAAAAATGAAGTTGTATTAAAATTAATGAGACCAATGTAGAGAAATGCTCTATGTAATATATATCCCCTTCTAACTATGTCATGGGTTTTATTGTTTGTGAAGGAGAGACTTGGAATATTGTTTTAGCTAGGTGCTATGGCAAGAGCTATCCTGTGAGGAAAGACACTAAGCACAAATGCACGCTCATCTGACAGATGGTGAGAGTTTACAGCCCAGATCTGACTTTTGCGTTGCCTGTAATAAATAACCTCATTGGAAGGTTTGAGTGTACAGAGAGAACACAGAGAGTTGATTTAGGACCACTTGCTACATGACCTTTTTCAACATTAATTTAATATATCGACTGAATTTTAAAAGTCATGCCCTTCATAAAATGGCCTAAGGATGTGTATATGAAAATTAAAACATTAATGCAAACACATAAAATACAAATAGCAGCAGAATAAAACACACAGCAGGGAGGCCCTTTGGGGAGGTATACTAACAAAAAAAGACTCATTACGCATGTAGGTGTGCATTACCTCTAAGTGACTTAAAACAATTTGTTCGCCTAATGACAATCAGAAATACTCTTTGGTCATTGATTTAAATGGGGTCTTTGTGGTGAATGAAGGTCATTGCCTATTTCACAGCGAGTTTTGACTTCAGTATTCAATCTGGTAAAGTCAGACACTTACATACAACTAGTTTTCTCACTTGGCTGATTAAAAAATATATATCTGTTTTGAGGAATTGCTGGGTAGAGTATTACAGAGGACAGTTCTTGTCAGGCTCCTGTCTGCAAGCTTAGCAGAGTTTCACTCATAGTGTCAGGGGTTGGCACTCTCTGATAAGGATGGGTCATTGGTTGGGCCGGGCATTGGTTGGGCATTCCTTCAATCTCTGCACTATCTTTATCCCTGCACATTCTTATAGGCAGGGTAAATTTTGGGTCAAAGATTTTGTGGGTGGGTTGGTGTTCCCCTCCCTTTTCTAGGAGACTATTCTAGTTAGAGTGTGTCCTCTTTGGTCTCTATATTTGGCCTCTGCTACTAGGAGTCTCTGCTTGAGTTTCCCTCATATCTTCCAAGAGCCTACCCTGACTTAGGTCTCTAGTTGTCACAGAGAATACCTTACCCTCAGTTTCTCTTTTCGCTACAGACCTTCTGTCCTCTCACCCTCACTCTCTCCAGGTCAAATCTCCACCCTCTTAACTTTCTGTACCCTCTCTCCTATCACGTTCATTCTCTTTGTCCACTACATTTGCCTATTCTATCTCCCCTTCCAAGTGAGATCCCTTGGATCTTTCTTATAATGTATCTTCTTTGGGTCTGTGCCTTAAAGTATGCTTATCACAGCCAAACATTGGGTGATGAGTAGGGAGTCTTGTTGAAAAATGGGAGGAAAGAGAAAAGGAGCTTAAGGTGACAGGAACTCCACAAGAATACCTACAGAGCCAAATAACCAGGGCTCAGAGGGTCTTGTTGAAATGGAAGCATCAACCAACGACCATGCATGAACTAGAACTAGGCCTCCTACAAAGATGTAGCAGATGGGCAGCTTAGGCTTCATGTGGGTCCTCTAGTAAGGAAAGTTAGGGACTGCAATTTACAAGGATTCACTTGTGATGTTTTTGATCACTTTCCTCTGATGGGACTACCTTGCCAGGCCATAGGGGAAGAAGACATTCTCAGTCCTGATGCATCATGATGAACTGAGGTGGACGGGAAAAGAAGCTCTTCTTTTCTGAGGAAAATGTGTGTGAGGAGGAAGGAGAGAGGAAGGGTGGGTGTGAAAGGGGAGGAGGTATGGAGCTACAACCAGAATATAAAGTGAGTTAAAAAATAATTAATAATAATTTTAAAACATTTAACAAGTTTTAGTTATGTATTATTATGGAGAAAATACACAATACTTTGAACTGCGATTAGTCAATGGAATCAAAGCGTTCTGAACTATACTCAGACTTGAAAACTAAATTGAAGGCAATAAGTTATTATTATTATGTGTGTTTATTTATGTAGGACACTTTCTAGGAGCTCCTTCCATGTGAGTTCAGAGGAACAAATTCAGATTTTCAGGCTGGCTGGCAAATGCCTTCACCCACTGAGTCATCCTGCTGGTCAAACTTCCTTATTATGTATATCTATTTTGTTCTACTTGGTCTTATCTGAATTGATTTCAGATGTTTTCTGAAGAGTGTTGCTTCTGGATTTCACAATCACTGTTAATGGGGAGCAAGGCCTCTGCTTGTTTTGTACACTCCCAACAGCTTGCTCTGACAATTCTGATGAGTTATCCAGAGAAGATGCCATTGTACTGACAAGGAACTGATCACAGAGTAATAAGGAGGTGTGAATCATGTGTATATCCATTAATGCATTCTGGGTTATGCTTTACTATGGGGAAAACAATGAAGGTAAAAAAACTTCATTTAGGATTGAAGATTAAACTGAGTGATGTGTAGAAGAACTTAGTTTTCTTAAAAGCAATCTGTAGCCCATTTTCTCTTCAATTTTTCTTTTACAAGTATGTTTTTGTTCTTTTGTTTGTTTTAGAGGTGGTGGGACAAGATGCGGGCAACAGACTAAGTATCTATGCTCTAGAGTATCATTTCAGCCTGTCACAAACTGACTTTAAAACACTTTCCATGCCTCTGACTTTAAGAAAGAATAGGTTGGAGAATTAATCAAGACCCTTGCTTTTTGCCGCTGCTGAGTTGAGCTCATGGTTGTCACAGGACTTTGGGGTATTTGCTTTTGTTTTCCCATCTTGAGTTAGTGCTAACAATAGGGTCCAGACTAAGACAACAGTGGCAGTACTCAGGGTTCCAGAGGAGGGAAATTTAAGAATTGAACAGGAGTAAAATATTAGCAGTCTGTAATCAGTCTGTACCATTTTAGAAGGCATCTTTGCATTGTGTAAATGCATATGATCTTCTGCTTGTGACCTAGTTCTTCAGGAGCCGGTAGGAGATTTTGAGAGCTCCCTGTGAGAGTTAGGCAGAGTTTTGTTGAAGAATGGATTAAGAGGGTCGTGGTATTCATAGATTTCTAATAAATGCCCACAGGATATTCTTCAGAGTGATCATATGTAAATATATACATGTATATAGATATAAATGTATTTAACTTTTTCTTTTTCTTCTCATACCATCAAATTTGATTTTCAGTTGGTCATTGTTTAAGAAGATAAATGGGGAGGTGAAAGGGTATGTGGGTATAGAAGTTATTCTGCCAATTTGTGCTTCTAAATGTATCCAGGACCACAGTACTGACATGTTCTTTAACGTCCCTCTAATATATAATTGTCCCATTATCAAAGCTGGAAGTCATATTTTAGAGTATCTACCTAGACTGCGTTTGACCTGCCCTGTCCCTGCTTGTATCGTCTTGACAAGTGATTCAGAACTATCCTCTGGATAATAAGTGCTAGCAAAGCGACAGTGTTGTCCTCTTTGATGTTTCCCTTGTATTTTTCATATCTAGAGCAGCGTTATTCAAACTGGAGTACACCAAATTAATTAGGCAGAAAAGTGTATTTAAGCAGACACATCAATTTTCTGAATAACCTGTAATAAAGTAGTTTTATAAGGCATCATAAAATATGCATATTGTAATAGTAAGCTTTTCCTGAAGCTTTTACTTCATCTTAACATCATATATATGACCTAAATTAATATATATGTAATATGGATTGTAAAATATAAAATATATTTTCCAGTAGTATTTTGATCTATAGAATAAAAGAAACATTAACTATGATCCCAGATAGCCACAAAACTCTCCAAGTGACCTTTCAATTGGCATCACTTTAAAATCTTAATCTGATCAAGCACACAATTCAAATGATGTTCTTTTATTTTATTTTTCCTTATTCTACATTGCTTTGTTAATAATGTTAAGCATGAATTTCGTTTCCTCCCTCCCTTCATTTCTTCCGTCTATTTATATTTGACATTTCTACTAATCTGAGATAAGAACACCTCTGAGAAATGCACTGAAGTGCCTTTCCTGGTACCCATTTTTTGTTCTTATGATCAGATCGCCACAACTACAAAATGGAGACATGCAAGGGAAGTAGAAATTTTGGGAGAAAATGATTATGTTTAATAAGCCTTGATATTTCTTCTACATATTGTGATATCACTAAGTATTTTTATCTATTTGTTTATTTACATTTTTTTACTTTGTATCCCAGCTGTAATTCCCTCCCTTTTCCGCTCCCAATTCCGCCTTCCCTCCCTTATCTCTTCCCATGTTCCTCCCCAAATCTACTCATAAGGGAGGTCCTCCTCCCCCTCCCTCTGACCCTAGCCTATCAGATCTTATCAGGACTGGATGCACTGTCTTCCTTGGTGGCCTGGTAAGGCTGCTCGCCACTCTTGGGGAGGTGATCAAAGAACTAGCGACTGAGTTCATGTCAGAGACAGCCCCTGTTCCCCTTTCTAGGGAATCCAGTTGGACCTGAGCTGCCATGGGCTATATCTATGAGAAGATTCTACGTTTATCTCCATACATGGTCTTTGGTTGAAGTATCAGTTTCAGAAATGACCCCTTTGCCCAGTTATTTTTGGTTCTGTTGCTCTCCTTGTGGAGCTCCTGTCCCCTCCAGGTGTTTCTATCTCCCCCTTCTTTCATATGATTCCCTGCACTCCGCCCAAAGTTTGGCTATGAGTCTCAGCATTTGCTTTGATACCCTACTGCACAGAGTCTTTCAGAGGCCCTCTGTGGTGGCTCTTATCCTGTTCCCTGTTTTCTCCCTCTCCAATGTCTATCCCATTTGCCTTTCTGAATGAGGATTGATCATCTTGCCCAGGTTCTTCCTTTTTGCTTAACATTTACATGGGGTTTCTCAATAACCCACAACTCTAGGTAAGGGGAACTGACTTCCTCTTCTGAGCTCAGCATGCACCAGGCATGTACCTGTGCTTATACATACATGTATTCATACAGGCAAAATCATTATATGTATAAAATAAAATACATCTAAAAATAAAATTTAGAGTTTGGACCCCAGCCTTCTACATTGATTATTTCTCATTTTTCCAAGAAACAAGTTAATTTAGGTTCCCAGATTAAGAGCATGTTAACCTTTAACAGCTGCATTAGATTTATCAATATATTTATCAGGAAGAAAACAATAACATGTAATATGGAAAAATCAACTCTAAAAATCCTGTGGTCTTTCCAATAAATTACTCCCTCCTTCCTCCTCTCCCTTCCCATACCAAAGCTACCTTAAATGAACTCCTATATGAAAAAGCAAATTTGTGTTGCTATATATGTTTCAGCTGAGAGAAGAAAGCAACCTTCAATTGGTTATGTTCTTGGTTTGGGGGCCTTGATTCCTCACAATTAAAGAGGCAGTTGAATGTATTTCTTACTATTCAAGTTTGCTCAAAGTTGTTTCCATTAAAGTGAAGATTTTACTATATCTGTATATTCAGACCGAAAATTAACTAAGAAGTATTGAGGAATCAAAGTTTTCTAAAAGTCATTGGTTGATTCTAGTATACAGCTAAATTTGAAAACGACTATCTTAAAAATACATAGTAAAAATGTTATAGAGTGATGTATCTAGTAGTTCTTGAACAAAACAATATTTTTTCATTATAAATTAGATAGCTAGAAATAATGAGATGATCTTAATAATATGTCTTTCCAAGGAAAGGCAAATGTTTATTGCCAGTGATGGTTAACATTGTCCTGGCCGACAATCCCACCAGACAGCATCATAGTTGTGTTTTTAAATATTATAACGTACAAATGTGTTGCAAGAAGGATATGGATGCAAGTAAGGCAAAATGGACCACGTGCCCTCCAACCAAAGAGAGGATTTCTTTCAAAAGAAGGATAATTAAGTTCTTGGGAGAGTGTTCTTTGATCATATTCCCTAGAGGAAGCCTAAAATAAAAGTGATTCTCTATTTGGTGAAGAACAGTAAGATATTAGAATGTGTGGGAGGAGAAGAGGCAGGGAGCAAATTTGATATTCTCTCCAGTTTCCTCTTAGCGAATCATTGATGTTCTGTTCTTTTTAACATTGTTATTCAGTGTTGATCCACTCTATAAGTCCTGTCTTACCATACTGCCATTCCAAACTAATGACTAGGACATTCTTTTAAGTTTTTTGGGCCCTACTCTTTAGCACAATAATTACCAGCCAGTGTGGATCATCAGCTATATAGTTGTATGCAAATGAGGAACTGGCATCCTGGTTGGCTGGGGATCTTTCTTAGCAACTCTCCTATCTCCGTACATGCTAGTCTCCACCTTAAAGACAGAATCACATGCAAAATTGTTTCTGTGCATTGAATCTCCATGACTTCATAGGCTTCCAATCCCATATCGACACCAACTCTTTTAACTACTCAACAGATTGGCAACCTATTTTCTGGTGCCATAACATACACTAATTTTACATTGCTTGGTTGTCACAAAGTTAGAGCCTTAAAAAAACTTCTGTTTATCTTTTCATGGTTCTACATAGCAAACGTCCAGTGAAGCTTTGATGTGTTTTCTGTCCAGAGCACTTAAGCCAGAGTCTAAAGTATTGATGAAGACTGGCTCTACCTGACATATTAGGTTCAACTACTTTTCTCAATTTATTCTCAATTTATTCCTTCAGGATAAAGCTCTGAGGTCACTGTTTACTTGTTGGCTGCCAGCATGGAAACACTATCCTTTTTTATTATGTTTATACGTTTAATATTGGTGTGACAGTATCATCATATCCACAGGTTGTTCCCGCAGTAAAGGAGGAAAGAGTTATACAAAGATAAGTGTCATGTGGGGTCATTCATGGATTCTGCTAATATAGAAGCTCTGGGAAATCCACACACTGCCAATCTCTGTGAAACTCTAACTGACCTCAGAATGTGTACAGCTTGTAAGATGTCAGGGGCAGGTGTGCAGGTGGGGAGAACACGCACAGGTCTATGCTTTAGTCCCTTGACCTAGTCCCGAAAGCACTCTCTGACATATTCTTCACGAAATCAGTGTAAGCTACAGCCTGTATATCCTATCTTGTAGAGAAGGAAACTGAGTTTCCAAAACCTTAAGTTAATTTACAAAGTTTTCTGAAATAGTATCAAAACTGATGTTTGCATCTAGATATGCCTATTTCAGAATAATAAGACACAGGCTTACTCCTGGTATTCCCACAGCAGTTTGCATTCTTCGATCTATCTTGGATCTCCTTAGTTTAACATCAGCACGATTTCCCAACTTTGTACACTATAATCCTCTGCAGGCAGCAAGCCAGCCACCAATATCTTTTTATTTAAACCCTGGAGAACATGGGGATATGAGAGGAATTTGCTTTGTAGCTCCTTTCATAGATACTCTACACAGCCTCTTGTTTTTGGAAACCTATAAGGGAGGGTTAGATATCCATTTCTCTTATTTACTTCAAACCTCAGCAATCACTTGTATATCAGGCTTACAAGTTATTCAGGGAGCCATGTTACGTCCCCTGTTCAGAAAGGGTCGTGTAGCCATCTGTATCTTTTTTCTAAATACTAGTGATTCTTTGGAAATAAATTTAACATAGGTAGTATGAAATAGATGGGGAAAATATATGAATTCTTCTTAGTAATGCTTTGTATCTTTGCCAGCTCTGAAATCATTTTATATAGATTAATGATTATGATTTTAGAAGAGAGCTGGAATTGGTACCTACTGCAGATCACAACATCTGGTGTGGATTTAGCCACATATATTTTTACAGTATGAAGCATGTCTTCCTTGGTCATAGTATTTATCTTTACAGATTGAATAATGATGAGTTTCTGTTTGTGGGGTTTGGGTTAGGCCAGATAGCGTTGAAAGACTCTTTACCAACAAAAGCAAAGGATAGGCCAGTGAGAATGCTCAGCTAGTCAATAAAGGTATTTGTCTGACGTGCATTTAGGACCCACATGTAAGGGAAGAGAACCAACTGCCTTAAACTGTCCTCTGATCTCTATTCCAGTGCTGCAGCATATATGCTGCCAATAAAAAATAGTAAGAGAAGGGCAAATATCAATTCTCAAGTACAAAAAACAATACAGGAGATTTTGAGCATTAAATCCTAAGGTAAAATTTGACACCAAGGCAGAAACACTTTGGCTGAAATGAGAAAAAATAAAATGTGTTAGAGGAGGCAAACACAGTTTTGATAACCTTTACCCTAATACAAGTAGATCTGTGTTTTCTTTAATCTTTCTGCAAGCTGCAAGGGACATTGATTTGATGTGGATGCCAAGTTGTTACTCATGGATGCCAAGTTGTTACTCGTGGATGCTTTGGAAAAGGAGAGATGATTTAATTCTAGTCTTGGGTAGGCTTGATTAATCACAGGTGACTCTTGGGCAAGTCATCCTCAACCTTATGACTTCAGAGATCTCCTTAGAAATATGCTATGTTTTGTTTAATTGTGTGTACAATCAAGTCATTTTTCTTCCTCAGAATTTCTAATAAAATGGCTAATTTTATTGAAAATAAAAATTGATAGGGCTATTCATTTTAGAATTACAATAATACCTTAACAACACCATGAAAACAAAAGTAAAAACAACTCACTCTAGTAAAAACAATCTGTACACTCTAGATAGTGTACAAATGGTACAGATTGTTATTAGCAGGTAGCATAGAAGACCTGTCTTTTTTTTTTTATTTTAGAAAATGTGCTTAAAATAACAACACCATTTCAAGGCTGGAGAGATGACTTCATGGTTAAGGGTACTTGTTACTCTTACTGAGGACATGTTTTAGTTCCCAGAACTCACATGGCGACTCATAACCATTTGATTTGCAACTCAAAACTACAACTCCGGTTTCAGAGTGTGTTCTGGCCTCTTTGAACCTGTGCAGGCCCTAGACATGCATATAGTACACATAAATACACGCAGGCAGACTCAGACATGTTAAATAAATGAAAGAGAGAGGTTACCATTTCAAAAAGAATTTATTTGGAATGTAATTTTTTTCATATTCTATCAAAATGTGTTTTAACAAAGTTTATGTAATTAATGCTAATAAATACTATGAAGTTAACCAGGATGATGTTAATTACTACGTCAAATGTTTTTGCAAAATAGCAAAATGTCTATATCCCTTTCCATATGTATGAAAATGCATACAAAATCATCTTTAATCTTAGTACAGGGTTAGAATCAATGCTTTAAAATTATTTCATACTTTTATGATTTAATCTTAATCTTCTGGTTCCATTCCTGCCACAAAGGTTATTTGTTAGTTCAGTGTTGCTATTGATTTTCTTTTCTATTTCTTTCTTAGACTTATTTCACAGGAGTTGCTGTTTAAGCATTGCAGAAAACAGAAGCAGTCTCTCTGTTTTGATATCAGATTTTACCCTGACAACATTTATAAGCAGAGTTCTACATTTACAAGATTGCAGGCTTTATATAAGGTTTACAAAGAGTTTCAAAAAATTTATTTACCTAGTTTGAGTCAGCTTACCAAAAAAAGTAATTTTATTTGATATGAGTGCCTTGAATAGTGTTTTCTTTTAACACCGTATAAAGCACCCCTAGTTCTTTTCTAGTTTATTGACCTGAATGGAAGACCAGCTTCCAGCTCATGCACATCAGCATGACTGGGTGAAGAACTACTTAGGCACAAATTTGGACATCTTAATCACTCTCTAGTCCAGATTTTGCCCACAATACATTGTTACTTATTTTCCTCATGGTGGAATTCAGATCATAAGCTTTGTCCCACCTACTTTACAGGACCAGTGTGAAGATGAAATTATAGATGCAAATATTCTTCAAGAGTTAAGTGCATTGTTCTGATGGGTGGTGGGAGGTGATTACATTAGCTGTACAGCATCACTGAAGACAGTCCTGGCAGTTGTGATAGATTATAATGGATTTTGCTTCTAGAGTAGATGCTATAAACTGAAATGAAACCTAGCAAATCTAATTGCTCTCCCGAAGTGCTATTACAATGCAGATAACACTGGTAACTAATAGCCTCATGTTCAAATTATAGGATCCATCTCACATGCACCCAGCACATATAGTCAAAAGTTAAGTCACCTTACCATCATACTATATTCAACATGAAGAAAGATAATGGTGCTTGTCATTTTCATTTTTGAAAGCCTGAAAAAATATTTTGTAATAATATTGTGCTAAACAGCATAATATACTATATACAATTTCTACTTTCAAGAGTTGATGGCTTATTTTGTTACAGCAAGTAGAAAAATTCAGAAGTTTGTCTAAGCTAGGGTTCTTTGAATTATCTGGTAAGCTTCCCCGAAGACACATTGGGAAGTCCATCTCCATGTTTCTTTTTGAGCACATTTTCTTATGGTAAACTTTTCTGTAACAAGTTACTGACCTGCCTTTTTGTGAGTTGTCATCTCCTCAGCACTGGTATTAGTATCACACCTAATGTAAGAAAAGCAGGAAACTTTGATTATATTCAGCTTTGTAATTTTGATCTCTGTATTGCTATATGGTAGCAAACAGGCACAAAATTTTGGATTAAACTGGAGCTCTACTGAGAGATATTCTTGTTGCTGAGTTTAGTTTACAATCACAAGTCCTAGAATCAGTTCCTTCACATTGCTGAGTGCAGTGCTGTGGTAATCTTTAGAATATGCAGGTATAGGAAAACAACAGCTTTCAATAGACACGTCAGAGATTGATAAAACTTTCTTGCGCAGAATTATCTCCTCTTTCAATAGTTTTAGAACAGTCTTTAGCATCAACAACTAGTCAGAATCCCCTATCAATAGAACATTCTTCTTTTCCCATGGAACTTCTCTTTCTGATCCACATCTTGTTTGCACCATCCTATTCACAACCCCGTCTCTGAAGACACTGGTGATACACAGAGCTATGCCCTTTGTTATGTCTTTGACTATTGATCACTTGGAGATGCTTATTACAGCTGTATGCTTGTTTCATTTGAAGTTTTAGCCCTAGAATCAGTGGTTTGTGCATTTCTAAATCATTAGTATTCTTATTGGTGTTAGTTATTTTCATTGCACCCTTGGACACTGAAAGACAAGACATACAGGCTGATCTATTTATATTGATTTATGTTTTGAGAGTTTGGATTTTGGATTTTGGAGTGGGTCAAAATGATGCCTTGACAATTTCAAATGATAATTTAAAAATTAGAATAGTTTATAAACTTCAAAAGAGGCAGTATCTAGAGTTTGTTAGCTTGGTAAGATTTTCTTCTGAGCAATATGCTCTGAAACTTCAAAATAATTCAACCAAGATTGAAAGCAGAATATCTGTCTCTGCTGGGTTTGAGACCACATTTGAGCATCTGGTGGTTATGTATTCTAAAATTCTGTAAACATACAGGGCCAATTGATCAGCTCCATGCTTGTGATCTTATCAAATCTGGCCCTCTTGCTATTTCAGATAGAATATTGTTTTAACTGAAAAAAAAATAAGTAAAAGGAAAGACAGAAAGAAAGGAAGCTTTCATTTCTAAAGAGGTCTTTTCTGTCTCTGATCACCATGGCTAGCTGCTCATTTTCTGTTTGAACAAATAAAGGCTGGCTATGGTGAATGGTAGCTGATCCTTGAATGTCCCTATCTTTGACAGTTTTTGTCATGTTTTCACACTAAAGTTTCTGTATTTCTATGGATTATTAATGATTATCTATAGACTTGTTTTTTCCTTTCTGAGTATCAAGCAAAGGCCCATGCATTTAATAGAATCACAGTAACTAGTACTAAAGGAGGGGCTCTCAACCTACTACTTCTTGGGAGAGCAAGGTTTACAAGCAATAACCCACCTGAAATGCCACAGACAGTATTTTGTAACAAGCCGGGCTACATCAGAAACAGAACATTGGCTTAACGCTGAGCAACTTCTTTCTGAAGAGAGATCTTTTCTTTCTCTTCATCAGGAGCTTTAATTATATCCATCATCCAGACACTTCAAAGCACCCCATTTGCTTTGTAAGAAAAAAAATATGATCAAGGGATTAATGTGAGTTAATAATACTGAGAAATTCCTCTTTATCTTCCCATTGAGCTAGATATCACCATAATGTGAATTCTCCTGGTGCTGTATGAAGTGAGTGCATGTAAGAAACTGAACTGTCGATGAATGTCAAAAAGCAGCAAAGGGTGGCTTGACTAGGAAACATGTTAATTTGAACACAGAGAAGCCACAAGGGAAGGGGCAGGGGAAAGGTTGGCTCTGCTCATTCCTGCCCAGCTCCTAAAAATGGCACACAGAGATATGGAAAGACAAATATTTCAGAGTTGTGTGGTCTCCTTGAACAATGTTGCTTGCTTTTGATCACTTCCCCCTGATGGGACTGCCCTACTAGGCCGCAGAGGAGAAAGAGGAACTCAGTCCTCATGTGAATAGATGGGCTGGGGTTTCTGGCTAGGGGACTCCCCTATTCTGAAGAATAGGGGGATAGAGGAGGGAGATGAGGGAGGGAGGGTTTGAATGGGAGGAGAGGAGGGAGGAGCCTATGACCAAGATGTAAATTCAATTAATTAATAAAAAACGAAAATAAACAAAAGCCAAAATAAATATGCAAAATTAAAAAAAGAGTTCAGAAACTATGATAATGGGTGTTAAGAAGAGGACAGGTTTCTGTAAAGCCTTAACTCTTCCCTCCTAATTTGTGTTTTTTCTTTGCCTCCCCATTATTGCTGTTAAAATTCCTTTAAAAAAAACTGAAAGCACTTTATATTATTTTTATACCCTTTTTTATAATTCTTGTTTCACTTATGCACCTCCCTAAGTCTTCATCTGGACACCGGGATACCCCTCATTCCTTTCCTACCGCTAATCTATCCATGAAAACATCCTCATGATACATGTAATGCAATAATTCTGGATTTTCTTACCAAATAGAAATGACTGCCCTTGAAAACATTAAATATAATTATATCGTCTTCCCCATTTCCATTTCCTCCCTCTAACCATTCCCATCTACTGCTGTGCTCTCTGTTGAATCCATGGATGTGTGTGATTTCAGGGCTGATGGCTTGCCATGGGATAACCAGTTGGGAGGCTTTCCCCTTGCCATTCTTCAGTTATCTGTAGTTCTCACTTCCCAGAAACCTCAGAGAAGCCACACTCATGAAGTCTGATCAGCATGACTACCTGGATAAGACCTGAATAAGAATGACCCCACTAGACATGAGAAAAATATCTTGGGGTCCCAACCCTAGACAGAAGCGACTGTATTTTGCTGCTTCTGTTTGAGAATGGAGATCATTTTACCACAGACGTTCAGACAGGGCTTTTGTCTCTGGCACACTCAACTATGTCTTGAGACTCTTTGTGCTGTCACTTCCTGTGTTTTTCCATTCTCAATGCTCAACTCTGCTGTGGGGCTTGCCTCACCCTCTGCCCATTTTAAGCCTTGAACTTTATTACTCATTTCTTATCACTTTAATGAGAGTTCATTTTTATGTTTCTTCCTGACTTGTGCTTGGATCTTCAACACTCTCACAGCAAGGTTCTGCTCCTCAATAAGAAAAGCATACTTGTTCCCATGTTGGACACTAACACACATGGCACTAACGACTCTCAGGCCTCCTGATGTGCACTTCTTTTCCTAGACAATCTTGTAACGACTATAGATCTCACAGTGCAAACTCAGCAACTTCTACCTGCACACATAACACATAAAACATATGAATTTCTGTGCATTCCCAACCTTCTTGGTATAAATATTACCACTCCTATTACCAAAGGTTTAAGAGAGATGGATTTTTTTTAGAGGATTCATTGTAGAAATGTTTAGAATGGCATGTCAAGTTTTGGACCATTCATGAATCTAAGTACTCATGAAAAGCTTTTTCTGCATCCTTCAGTGTAATTCTTGTTTCATCTGACCCATTCCCATATCTATCATACCTACAACTTGAAGCTGGTAGTCTAACAAACATATCTCTGAAGGTGTGCCATATGAAAGTCTTATCATTGTTAACTGGGGAAACTCTACCCACATATTCTTGGATCAGTAATAAAATTGTTATTAAATGTTGTTAAAATGTAATTAAAATTGTTATAATGTTATTAAAATAATACTGTATGGATCTTACATGTTACATACACAATGGCAAGAAAGCTTTATGCTCATCTTTTTTTATATTGTAGTTTCATATGTGTCACTTTCTGTCTGAATTCCTCATTAAAAGTCAAAGAGACCATGCTGTCCTTTGTAGAGAAATCCATGTGAAAATGATTGCAGTGTGATTTTTTAGGGGGATACATAAACAAATGTGTATCCTTCCTTAACACGGAATGCCTGTGTTCTTAGGGACAGAACCTACCTTACCCTTTACAAAATCCATTCATGTAGCCTGTCAGAACACATGTGAACACAGTGTTGAAGCCATGGACATTAACCCCCAACCACCTCCTGATTTTTGTGGCTTTGCTAGTTAATGACAGCTGCTTCAGGGTGCCATGAGAAGCTTCAGCAATCACAAAAACGTGCGTAACAAAGCTCTGGAAACTTGACAAGCTGGACAAAAGCGCCATTTGCCATTGTTCTATAAGTACTGTGTACTCAAAGGGGGCAACCCAAATGCCCCCTACAGGCTACCTACAGGCTTCTAGTAGTACGTGAATTGCATGTGGTTTCTGTATCCTGGGGAACTCATTTCCATTGTGTTTCATAGTAGCATGTCAGTGTTAGCTGGGACCTCCCCCAGCAGGCTTAAAAAGGGTATTTCTAGAAAGGATTAGAATTTTGTAATGTTCTTATATCATCTTATCATTTCTTTCAAAATATAAATCTTTACAGGACTGAAATGTTTTGCAAAAACCTGAATTTTACTGACTTATTTTGATTTGTCTTATTTTGCTTAACCTTTGTTGTTTGTTGGATTACCTATCTTTTTACTTTGTTATTTTAGGAACTATCTCATTATGTGCATTATTTCCTTGTAGCTATAAAACGTCCACAATCACCCATATTAGCACACTATTACAACCCTTTGCGAAAGAAGAAAGTGTCTGCTTTTTTTTCTACTTGAGAAATCAATTAAGATCAATAGTTGTTAAGTCTTTCAACCATCAGATGACAAAATCTAACATAAAACCCAAGCTTATGGTGCTGGAATTTAACCCTTTGTCTTCTGTTAATCTTCACTCTATTTACTTCAAGGGGAGTTCAGGGAAGCACTAGTCTTCGTCTGATTAACAGAGAACCCTTTACACTGTTCCAAAGGAAACTTCACGTCTAATTGATATTGCATGGCTCCTGTTTTTTTTTAATGGCTTTCAAAATGTATTTTTCTTTCTTTTTCAAAATTTATAATCTCACCATTTCAAGAAAAATAAGTGCCCTAAAATTCACATAGATTCAGATATTTTTACCTTCCTGTGTATTCACTGACACATATTTTCCTTAATAGCACTAGAAATATGATACACATAATCTCTCATAATTTGTACTCAAACTCCTGTGGAAATCTATTGCTGTCATTTTATTAATTGCACATATAGCTTCCTCCATATGATTTGGGTTTTTTTGTGTGTGATGATGTTAAAGTAATGCAGGTAAAAAGTGTGTTTAAATTTTGGTCATTTCCTGAGTTAATGACATGTAGTGTTTTACTCTGGTGTCTGTAGAAGTGAACCACAGTTTGCAGTGAACCACATAACAATGAAAATAAATTATATACTCTGTAGTGAACTGTATTATTAAACAACAAAGGTAATAGGACATTAGACATTTGGCCTTATACCATTTTCAACTTACAAGGGATTTATCGCAGAATATGACTTCATGAGTGAGAAGCATCTGTAATTCTATACAAATAGATGATAGTTGTTTAATCATCTCATATTTATAGATAATGTTTCATTTAAAAGTCATTTTTAAATGGCTTACTTTTTTAGATGGGGTACTCAACATATGCATTTTTTCCATTAAGAAAAATTTTAGGGAAAGAAGGAAGACAGGATCAAAGAGCATGTGAAATCTTAAGGCTTCAGACATGTATTATTCATTGTTCGCAGAAGGGTTGCATCCAGCACACCACAGCAAATTCTACTCCAACACACCGTGCATGCACGTAGCCCTTTGAACTCCAAGTACTAATTAACCAAAACTACAGGAAGCTTACATGCATATGTGAAGTTTCCAGATCAAATAGTAAATGTATCACTCTTGGTACTTTCTCATTTGCATTTGTCTGTGAATGCTGTTTAATATGACACTCCTCTAAGACTGTGTGTGAACTTTCTGTGTTTTTCTGAAGATCATATTTATATTGTTAGAACCAGACTCTAAAATAATATTCTTTTTAAATTCAAGTATTTTCTTAATATATTCCTAGGTCATTTTAGTAGTCAATTTTATACATTTTATCACGCACCGAAAATTTAAACAACTAGGTTTGTTTCTACAGCATGATTCTTTGACTACTGCTAAATTAATTGGTAGTTATCAGGTAATGTAGAATTCTTTAGATGTCCCTTCACCATTATTTCTATATTTGCTTATTTTGTTTCCTTATTGAGGAATAACTGTCACACCATAAATTTACTCATTTTCTAACTCTTTAATTCTCTATCTAGTTAGTAAACTTCCAGAACAATTGGCATCTTTGCTGTTGTTCTCACTTTATGAAACATCTGCTAGCCTAGAACAAACTCCATGTCCATTTTTAGGCATTGCTGTACCCAGCCTTAAGCAATTGCTAATCCACTTCATGCTTCAATCCCATATTATTTATTGATCTCTTTTTTATTTGTTAGTTTTAAAGCTTTGGAGTTCTTCCTTACTAGTTTGCATCCCTTCCCTCTATTGGTGTACACTAGAAACTAGAGGCCCGAGGGCTAAACTTCTCTGCCTTTGTCACATTAAATACTCATTGAGACTATAGCCGAGGGATTGGAATAGAACCATGTGGTGCCAAGACTGCTGCCCCCGTGCATTCTGGGTCCCTATTTAAACTTGCTGCTCATCTTCATTCATTTTCTGTAGATGAAGAATGTAAACTGTAACTATCTTTTGGCAATAAAATATTAATGGATACGAGTTAGAATTTAACTGCCAGAGAGGCCAGCTGGGCCTTTTAAGCAAAGGGGAATTATTTACTGACTCTGAGAAGGGAAACCCAAATAAGAGCACTGAGAAGACAAGAATACTGCAGTCCCGCCCCAGGGATTTCAGAACTGTCAGGAATCTATCCGACTTTCCTCTTCACCCCTCTCAGGTTGTCAACTTCATTCTGTTTCATTACTGACAGAGCTTTTCCTTGTGCTGGAATGCATCGTTTTGATAACTCCTGAGTTTTGTAGCTTAAATCTTATGTGTCTTGTAGAAAATGCACCTACCTGAAAGTTCTCAGAGTAGCATCTGCAGTTCAAATGGGTATCAAAATAGATGTATGCCTGTAGTCACAATGGGCTAGGTGCAGTTCCCACTGTGGGACCAATCAGAAGTGTTTAGGGAGGTACAAGACTACACTTAGCCAAGTTTGTACCTACTTATGAATCTTTCAGCTCTTGTTGGGACATAGTATTTTATGAGATTCCAGCAAGATTATTGCTAACAGCCGGCTGGCCAGTGAATCTTTGTGCTATCTGGAAAAGGAACGGGTACCTTCCTTAGGCCTGATGGCTCTAGTTCACAGATTACATATTCAGTCCAGGAGTTCTTGGTGATGAGACCTTCTGTCATCTAATGTTTAGCAACATAGTGTTGAATTCATCTAGGTTCTGCAGCTTTTTGTCACAGTAGGCTCAGCTCTTGCTTTCAGCTAGCTGCAGCCTCCCATGCTATTGCTTCAACTTCCTTTTCATCACTCACCCTCCCAGTATCTCTGCTGTCCTTTCTATCTTCTCCCATTCTCTGCCCTCAGTAACTCTCCAGAACTCTTGAGCAGCACCCTGGTGATCATCTGGATCAGCCTGTATCATCTGGACTCAGGGACAAGAGCTCTCTGGCCCCTGTTGGTTCAGCTGCCAACTTTAGGCATCAGGTATCTCTGGGAATGTTCAGCTCCTCCTTAATAAAATGCCTGAGGCTTTATCTCTTGTTATTTCTGGCTGTGATAAATACCACTAGTAGACATATTAAAAATACCAGGAAAAGACCATTTTTAGTTTTTAAAATATGCAACACCAGGGCATAAATAGTATACAGGAGGAGCCTTCCAGACTATTCCAAAACAGAGTGGCAAACTAACTCCTTATATTAGGATGTAAAAGCATAGCACACATCTGCTATTGGCTTACATCTTCATCAGTCACAGAACATCTATTTCCTCCAATACAGGTTGTGCAAAAGAACCAATAAAAAGCCTAGAACAGAGATCAATCCCAAGCCTGTGTTGAGTCGCCTTACAAAATGTTCCTCCCTTGATATTGATGGAGTCTATTTTTAGGCTGAAAACTATCATCTGGAATTGATTAAGGCTTGGCTTCTCTTCAAAAAAGTGTTCAAAGCCACCATATTTTGTCTGAAGTAGTCAAGACTAGAATAAGGCCTCCTAAAGTAAAAGGTGTGGCTTCAGTAACAGTTGTTAGCAATGTTCCTGATGACCAGAGTATAGGCCTCAACAGGTCTGTGAAGTGGCCAAAGCATATAGACTACCATGACTTTCCAGCGTTTTGATAAAAAGAAAGAATTGATAGTTCCCCACTCTAAGTAGCTGAGCACCATGGAAGAGTCTAACAGCTGTCAATAAAGGGTCAAATTACTAGTCCCCAAAAGCAGAGCATCTTTGAACAAAAAGGAGTATGTTTAATAAGTATTTACCACCAATAATAACATTCTTAATAGTGTCTGACATGCAAAACTCCTAATTGACTCTTGTTAGGAGACATGAGTCTGTCTGTCTCAGTATGGGAGAAACAGGTCCCTATAAAGACAGAAGGGCAATTTTAATCAAGTGTAGAAGCAGTGCTAAGTAGAAACTAAAACTATGAGTCTACTTGAATACCTACTGGCTTACATACTTGTGTACTTACACCTCCATACCTACTGAATGCTTCACTGTTATCTTCCATTATCTGAAAGTTTTCTGTGCTTCCGCAAAATGTAAAGGTACACAAAATGTCACCTAAAGCCGTAGTTCTCAACTTGTAGGTTGAGAGCCTTTTGGGGATCAAACAACACTCTTACAGAGGTTGCCAAAGACCACCAGAAAACACATTTATTTACATTATAAATTCATAACAAAGTTAGAGTTGTGCTGTAGCAAAAAAAAATTGTGGTTGGGGGTCACTACAGCATGAGGAACTGCATTTGAGTTGTAGCATTAGGAATGTTGAGAAACACTGACCTAAAACCTTCTAGCATTTACTTCCTCCAAATAGGAACATGTAGCAGTGATACCATTGCTCTTCCAAGAAAACATTTAAGCTGACGGATTATAGAATTATTAATAAATGAGTGCTTTGCTCAAAGTAATGAGCTTTGTTTAATGTAGAAAATGAAAAGAATTAAATATTTAAGATACATTTTTTTAGCTTTTTTTACATGACCTTCAGTAGTTCTAGTGACATCTAAATGTAGACAGAGGAGCAGGACTGTGGTTATATTTGTCTTTATACATTCCAATGTTCATATCAAGTGCTGCTAAAGTTTTCTTTTTAATAGGAATTAATTAATACAGCTTATGCCTGTGGCTCTGTGCCAGAGTCCGTCCATTGCTTTGCTTGTCTGGGTGATAAAATAACTGGTAAAAGGTGATCAGCTCTAGGTAACAAAGCTCAGATCTCCTCAAAGAGATCAAGCAGGATTCTTTTTAAAGTACCTGAATCTACCTAGTATAGAATGATCTATATTCCCTAAGAGGAATGAAGAAAGTTGCCAACAGAATGAAAATAAAATTAAAGAATTATTAAGGACATAAGGTTTAGATCCAAGAGGAGGCTACTTTATGATTTGATTTAGCAATATTCTTTCCATCTGGCATAAGTATTTCCTCTGATAGGCAGATAGTTGCAAGGGTGGGATGGAGTTGAATGATGTGGTTAATATAGTAGAGATTCTTGATGGTAATGATGAAAATAAGCATGGCCTGGAGGGTTTTTTTGAGGTGAAACTACTGCCTTAAAAAAAATGATCCGATGTATCAGAGCAGATATTAAGACTCGCGATCAAGACTTTGGCAGAGGGCGAGAAGTAATGATAGAAATGGGGGAGGTTGGTGAGACTTGGGGAGAACAAGAACTCCACAAAGAGCAAACTGAGCAGGGCATAGGGGTCTTGTATGAGACGGTTTCTACAATCAAGGACCATGTGTGGATATGGCCTGGAACCCCAGCTCAGATGGGGCCCATGATAGCTCGGTGTCCGACTGAAGACCCTAGTGAGGGAAACAGGGTCTGTTTCAGTCATGATCTTGATGGCTGACTCTTTGACCCTCCCCCATACAAGCCGGGGAGTGACAGAAGGGCTAGATCCCAGGGGAGGGCATTGCTGCCAGCCCTGAGGAGACAGGATGAGCTGGGTTTGGATGGAAAGGGAGGAGGTCCTCCCCTGTTGGTGGACTTGGAGGGGGCGGGGAGGAGGGAGATGAGGGAGGGAGTGGGAGGGTGGGAGGGAATGAGGGAGGAGGCTATGCCTGGGATGCAAAGTACCTAACCTGTGATTGATATAAAAATAAATTAATTAATAAAAAAATGATCAAATTGCCCAAAGATAAGTTCAGGGATTTGATCAATATTTGACGTTTTTGAAGTTATTATATGTTTCTTGCTGAGCTGAAAGCTATATGAATAAAAATAAATAAAAACAGTCTCTACATTTACCTAGTTTACTTCAGCAGAAAAGCTGAGTAAGCTGAGTAAAAAGTAGAGCTCACCTTAGAAAGTGCTCGTATGAACAAGGCGGTGTGTGAGTCTAACCACATAGGGATAAAGCCTGTCTCCATGGTGCTTTGAAACTGAAAAAGCAGAAGCAGAAAAGCCCCTAGACATGGAAGGGATAATAATGCACACATGGGTAACATCCTAGAAGAAAGCAGGATTTTAGTGTTAGCAGAAGAAAGCTGGCCCTTTCCAGTAAAACTGTCAGTGAAATTATCCACATCTGCACTACTCTCACAGACAACCACTAACCACATTGACCATTGAGCAAGTCAAACATGGACTCATATCACCAGTAAATGATTGCTCAAATGTATTTAATTTTAATCAACTTAAAATTAGAATACTATGCAACACTAATAGTCAGAATTTGACAAAAACGGGGAGGGAGATGCCAAATAAGATTTTTTATGCCTGGTTCCTATATGAGTCAGTGAGAAATTTGAGGTCAGAAAGAGATAGTTGTGACTGAGTAATTCAGAGTCTGGGTCATCTGATTGGACCAGAGCTTTGGTACCACGGTAGAGAAGGTAGGTTTCATAAACAGAAATGATATCTAGGCAGTGATTTGGGATCAGGAGTTTAGAGATATGATGGGCCTTATCACAGCAGTGGCAATTTAAAGGAAGGCCTATGTCTTACTTAGCTATTTAAGTAGAATTCATAATAGCAGGTGATATCCAAATGCTAAGAATAAAGAGAACTAAATGAAGATATATATTCTCATCTTTTAAAACTGAAAGGCCCCCACAGCTGATTAAAAAGAAATAAAGGGAGACTAGCTATTATGGGAGGAAGAACAAATTCAGTGTTGGAATAGTTTGAAGTGATAAATTAAGATGTCTGGAATTCATAAAGATTTAGAAAAAAAGTGAAATTTCAAAGAAGTTAGACTGTTTGAAATAAGTTGAAAATGTCTTTGGATCAAATGCTGAATTATGATCATCATGTCTTTGTTAAATGATTTCCCTTTTAAATTTCTGATTAAGCTATCATTTCATATCTAGGTTAGGAACTTAGGAACATTTGTCTAGACTAGTGACTGGAAGGAGTCCTGGAGAGCACCACAGCACTGCCACTGTGTGTGTGTGTGTGTGTGTGTGTGTGTGTAGGGAGTGAAAGAACTTTGATAAAGTTAAGAAGTTTGTCTGAACTTTAATAATTTATATCAATTATTAAACTGAATACCTAGAACGCCAGGATATAAGAAAATATCTCATTTGGGAACATTCTCTGTTTCAGAAAATAGTGATTTTTGAACTGTGTGTTTCAGAAACACACTTCAAACAAAGAATGTTTGACCTCCAAATGTCCTTGGTGAATTCCATTTCTTCTGGGTGTGTCTTTCTCAGCAGTGGAAGCCAGTGTTGTCACCTTCCCTGAGTTTAGGAATCCAACATGTTCTATGGCAGACTGACATGGTTTCACAAATACAGCTTGCCATGCCTTTCCATCATTCCGGTTCTTTCTCTTTGGTAGATCCTACATGTCATGTCATAGTTGGGTCAGTCTTCTCTAACCTTGAGGACAGTAAGATTTATAGGATGCTCTAATAGAAACACAGATCTATTTTTAAATGAATCTATTTGAAAATCATTGTAATACGTAGTGAAATTTCAGCAACTGTTTTCTCTATATTCACAAATATCTGTCCCCTTCTACCACCTCTATAGATTAATTTTTTGAGTTACTTCTCAGTTGTGGTTGATATAGAAAAAATCTTTATCCCATTGCTAGAATTTTCTGTGTGGTCAAATGGCTTCCCACAATAGACATTCTCTGCCATTTTGGTTCATTGCTGGAATTCTACTTCATTATTTCATAAGCAGGTGACTCCAGCATGTGATATGGGTCTTAAAAAGTGAGTGGTGCTGGTTTATGTTCTGACGTCAATGTCCACAGAAAATCTGATTTCAGGTTAGATGTAGTCAGTTTTCTTTGTGATACCAACTTTGTGTTTCAGCGCTGCTGTTACAGGCAAAGGCTGTGCACCGCTAAGAACCTATTCCTGCACTGCTTACTGCTTCCCTGTTATGGAAAAAAGAGATCTTATGAATGGAGAAAGTTAGCTTTCAACACGGAGGACTTTGACTCATCCATATTCTGGAAAGGTAGATATTGTCGATGTATACTTTCACCGGACCAGTGCTCTTTGCAGACCTTGAACTGTCACATGGCACAAATGAAGCCCTGCACTGTAATTACTGGGCATGCTTTAAAAGGGCCGACTTAATTATACTCAATGAAAACACCTTACTACTGAGGATCTCTTAAGGTCATTGGTCTTTCTCTGCTTTTACCAGAGATAGTCTTATTACCTGGGACAAATTCTTATTGTAATTACAAACCACATGCCAATCAAAGAGAAAAAGGAGGATCTGCCAACACTTAGAAATTTTCTATAAAGCTGATTGGCTCTTGGGAGAAGTAGATTCATGTATTCTTATTGAACAAATGTTTAGGAAAAGAGAAACAATTAAACTCAATCAAATAGTGATAAAAATAATGACATGAGTAATTTTTCTATTGGAGAAATTGGATTCTCGTTTCTGGCATTTCCTGTATATCCATAATGGTCTTAATATGAGCTAAAACTTATTGGGCAATGTAGCAAGTGATTTACTTAAATAAAAACACTATTCTTTCTGTGAATACACATTTGTGTGAATGTCATGCAGTAATAACCAACATTAACCCGTTGTTTGCCAAAGAGGAAGCACACAACTAGCTGTTAAGTAGTTTCTTAGGTCCCATTTCAGTGAGTGGTGCTGGGTCTGCCCTGAAGCACGCACTTTTATTACCCTCACAATCTCAGTGAATGTCTGGACTCCTAACGACTTACACCTCCTCATAGATAATTACACTCAAGGCATGTTCAGTACTCAGGGTACCTGGTTGTGATTATACTGTATCTAAGCTTTAATCAGGCATTTGCTTGTGCAAATAGATTACCAATGTCAGAGAAGATGCATCTGAAAGTCAGCAAGCAGCACACATTCCCAAACCCCAGAACTGAAAAGTTTAGTGAGCTCTACACATTTGAAAAGATTCATAACTCACAGGTGCCCCACTGCATCCCTGGATCCATTTCACAGCCACATTCTGTTTTGAGCTGGAACTTCTTTTACTGAAGACAAGTAATGAGCATATGTCACTCCAGTAGGTTTCAGCAAGAAAGCTGGTGCTTTAATAGATACCGCAGGCTCTCCATCTAACATTCATTGCTCTGTGTCTGCTTTCTCTGTAAGGAGAAACCCCGTGGTTAAATTGTCTATGTTAAAAATTCTTCTCCAACTATGGTAAGACTAAACCAAATTGATTGTCTCTTTCTGAGTTTGCAAGCTGGTTAGAAACAGTTTTATTACTAAAATGTAGTTGATTAAATAGGGCACAGTTTTATTTTTACACAACAATCATAGATTCGAGTGACTGCAATTTTATGAATGTCTAGAAGAATCTTCTCTTTCAGTGAATTATCTGTTGTTTACTTATACTTTGAATTCCTTTTATGCTAGAGAAGAAAGTATCCAGATATAGACCCTGTACATGAGATACACTGAAATGTGATTTTCCAGTGTGTTTTAATTTATGTATGTATTATATATTTATTTATATATGTATTTTCAGTTATACACAAATATTAAGCAAAGTTATTTAGGTTTTTAGAGATTTCTGCTTTATTAGCTCTAATATAATAGGGGAGGGGAGATTCAGCTATTCATGAAAATATTTCCACTTCTTTTTATAGAATAATTGGTCATTTACTTATTGATTCAATACTACTCATTTATAATACATGTAGAAAGCCATGTGAGTAGTTGTTGTGAAGGATGCAAATAACAAGAATAACATGTGTGTTTTGCCCTTTACAAGCTTTTAATCAATGATTCCTGGGAGTCTTGTGAGACACGTACTTCAAGAAAACATCATTGTACTACTTTTTTCAAGGCTGCTTCTCTCGTTACGGTTTTGACAAATAGCAATTTACATAACTGCTATGCCGGCTGATCCTCAACCTCCTGAAGCTCCCAGATGTGAGGGTTGTTTTATCACTCAGTTGAGATACCCAAGGATTTGTAGTTCTTACCAAACAGAAGACAGCTGTGCTGAATGTCGAAGGGGAAATGAAATGAGAGGGATGAACAAAATCATTGCTGTAGTGTCCATCATTGTTTTCAAAGCTCAAAATATGAAGTAGCAGAGATGAGTGTTAGAAGCATATAGAAGAGGACATTGCAGCCAGTCCTGAAGAGACCTGATAAGCTAGGGTCAGATGGAAAGGGAGTAGGTCCTCCCCTATCAGTGGTCTTGGAAAGGGGCAGAGAGGAGATGAGGGAAGGATGGGGAGATTGGGAGGGAATGAGGGCGGGGACTACGGCTTGGATACAAAGTACACAACCTGTGATTAATACAAACAAATTGATAAAACATCAAAAAAACAAAACAAAACATGAGTGCTAAATAAATTCAAGTATTACAAAGTGGCTGTCCAGAAGACTTGGCCTGAATGTGCAGACATAGAACTTCCATGGATAAAAGAATTTCATATGGGACAAGGTTTGGGGACATGTACCAAGAGTAGAGGATTTTAAAGTAAAAACTCTTGTTTGTATTCTTTTGTCTTAAACAAAAAGTAAAATAAGATTGTTGTGGGAGTTTCTTTCGAATCCTATAGTAAAGACACCATAAGTTAAAAACAAAAAAATCAAGGGTCTTAGTATCCTAATGGTGTTAGGATAGCAAAATTAGATTTCCTTCTCTTGTTCTTCCACTAGTGATGTACTCTTTCATTCAGTAAGGAGAACAGGCCTGTTCCCTGTGCTTGAGGCTCAGGCCAGCCCTGAAGAATAAACCCACTCCCTAAAGCGGAGTGTTAGGGCCCTGGATAGGCTTTGACTATAGAGAAAAGTCTGTGTGGTTCTGGTGAGTGCAGGAGATGAACTGTCAAAATGAGAGTTTTGAGACACACATTCCCTCTTATCCAGACACGCGGTTTTCACAGATCTTCATGGAATGGTCTCTATTCAGCCTAGCTCATGTATTTTTTTCAATAAATATTTCTTCCTCACCCCCAAGCCTTCTCCAAGATACCTTATAGATGAATATTCCTTTGACCACTAATTTGTTTCATTTCAGTTAAAAGATATATCACTCTACAAAATACCTTAGGCACAATCAAATGAAATTACGTTGTCTAAATCAGTTACGCTAAGTAATTCTAAAGTATAATTTTAGAAAGAATCATTTTATGTTTAATCTTAAAATGTCTGAACTTCTTGACAAAATAAAATTGTATTTTTAGAGATGATTGAATATTTAGGGAAAGTGTCTTGTTTAAGGTATTGGCAGGAAAGTGAAAGTCTCATAACAGAGACTTGGATAGAAACTGGTGGGAAACACAGAGGAAGGGTGGAATGTGGGGTGAGACCAACTTTGCAGAAGGATCTACCACAAAGAAGCGGAATACAGAAAAGCACATATAAGGAACATCATTGTAATGGAAAACATAGCTTAAAAATAACAGAGTGCAGAGCTACGCAGCTCTGTCTCTGTGCCAGCCGGAGAGGAAGCATGTTTGCTCACTGTTGTCTCCAGAGGGATGACCCCTCACCTTCACATTATCCTTGAGCAGAAACAAAACAATCATTAAGAGAACTGTTCTGAATGAGAAACTCACAAGGACTGATACTTAGTACCAGGCCAGATGCTACTAAGGCAATTCCTCAGTTACTTTGTATTTTATAAGAAAGTTTTCACCTTGTTAACTTGATAGAAGAGACTCTCCTCTTTTCCCTACCAATCTTATCCTGTTGTGCATCTTGAGTAAATCTCAATAATCTCTCTGTTGTCATCTGTTAGTTTGTTTATTGATATCAGAACATAACGATGTTACAGACTTTGAAAGCTGAACCTCTGGCAAATTGATAGTAACTTCAATTTAAGCATATCTCTGACTTGTAATATTAAATTAAAAGCTGTCCGAAAAGATGGTATTTTAAAAGGGTATTGTTGTACTTTTAAAGGGACCAGAGCCGGCCTTGTATTTCAAGCTTTTTATAAACAATAGGACACTTTCCTGAATCTAATCCAATCACAATACGGCTGAAAAGACTTTCCACACTTTTATTCTTCTGGTTCGCAGCATCTGTACTTTACACTCATTATAAGGGAAGATAGGGCTGTTCATCCGTGTGTGTGTGTGTGTGTGTGTGTGTGTGCTCATGTGTGGTATATATGTTTATATATATCCTCCCTGTTCTTGGAAGCATTTTAGAAGGCTTGAACTGTGCATTTGCTTCTCTTGAATGTTTATATAAAAGTAGGCTATAATTCACTCTTTTGTGATATTTGAGGTGGCAAGGTCCTATTAAAATTATATAATCATGATATATTTTTTTAGTTTTTTTAAAAATGTAATTTAAATATAATTTTATCATTTATCCCTTCCCTCTCCTCCCTCCTTTTGTTTTCCCATGTCAGATCTGTCTCCCAAATTTATGGCCTCTTATTCTTTAACCATTGTTATCACATGTGTATTTATAAGCGAAACAACATGTAAACACGGCCTGAGCTGGTTTAGCACTTCTTGCATGAGCATATTTCTAGAGCTGGCTACTCCATATTTGATAGCCAATCAGGGGCTCATCTCTGAACAAGGCTAATTCTTTTTCTCTTAACAGTTGTTAATTACCCATAGCTCTGATTATATTGTATTCCCATGATATTTTTCTAATGTCCATTGGATTGTCAGCTGTTGGAATTGTTTAGAAATTGTTTGGGGGGCTATACTGTTGAAATTTTGTAAGTATAATCTAGTAGGCACAATCTCACCTCAGACTTCCTGGTCTTCTGATTCTTGCAACCTTTCCAGCCCCTCTTCTTTTATGTTCCTTGGTTTGGGTTTGTGGATTGACTTGTAAATACATCATGTAGGGCAGGGAATTCTCTGCATTTTGATCAATTGTAGCTTTCTGTAATGGTCTTCCCCTACACAAAGAGACACTTTACTGATGAAAGGTCAGATCTGAACTTGTCTAGTGGAAGCAACCTAAAGTCTTTCTTCTGATGACTGTAATGAAACCGTGGTGAATATAGACAATGGAATACTATTCAACTTAAAAAAATAAATTTATAAGTTAATTGGTAGAACTAGAGAATATTATATCTAGTAAGGTAATCCTGACCCAGAAAGACAAATGCCACATGTTCTCTTTTATCTGTGTCACTTTCCTTTTGATGTCTGCACTTTAAACATAACATCCAAAACTTGAAATAAAGAAAAATATGATTATGGTCCATAGTAATGTATAGAAACATTTTGCCATAAAGGATGTCTCTGGAGTCTTACCAACAGCAAGCCTACTAGCAGTAATAATCAAACTAAATATATATCAATATATAATAACATTGTAATATAAAACCTCAGTTGTGTAAACAATGATGTAACTGTCACTTAAATTAATAATGTCCTAGCTTCATAATTAATGGTCACAGTCCACCCTCCCAAATCCCCGTGGCAAGAATTTATTCAGTTTCTCTGCATCTTTTAGTGATTGGTTATAAGTCTGTAGAACAAGGATTTTAATATTAAAAGGTAATTACTTTTAGTTGCAAACATCATTTTTGTCTGCACAATTAAGTGGGACTTTGACATAAAGATCCAACCACGAGCATGCTGGCAACATGCCGACTTGGTAAAAGTCAATGGTCTCAGTCATGCAGCTCATTCTTAATGCCCGTTGGGGTCAACTCACTGTGGTTAGTACCTGCTAATGAATTCTGTTAATGACACCAGGATAGCACTGGAAACGACTGTTCCCTCCCTTTTATTAAAAAATACCACGATGTAAAGTGAGATAACAACTTCCTGTTGCCTTCATTCAGATTTATCATAGAAATCTTAGGTTGGGAAATATGGTCTACATTTCAAGAAGCAGTGATTAAAATATTTCTATGCTCAACATGCTTAGAGAAAGTAAGTCACACTAGTGGTGGAAAGTAGGGTGCTTGATTATGTTAAAGTACAAAGCCGATTATAACTCATATTGGCCACTTAATATGAGAAGTCTAATTTATTTCAGGAAGGACACAGGAGGCCTCCCTGGCCCTCTTCACAACACGCCAGAGTACATTCCCCGATTAACATAATCCTGCATCAGTGTCACTTTATGAGCAGCCCCCGAGTAGAATTTACACCTAAGAAATAACACCCAAGGATTCACTGATATCACTCTCTCTAGATAAATGTACTTGCTTGTGTCTTATCCCTAAAAACTACATGACTGAAAGAGAAAACAGACCCCTAAGTCATAACAAAGTAAAAGACAGACTGTACACTTAGCATACAGACATAGAACATTTTAAGATACATTTTCCAATCAAAATTTGAATTATTTTTACTTTGTATTAAGTAAACAAGACAAAACTAGATTTATTTTTAAATTTTTTTATTAATTATACTTTATTCATTTTGTATCCCCCATGTAGCACCCTCCCTCCTCCCTTCCCAAACCTTTCCTTCCCTCCCCTTCTCCATGCATGCCCCTCCCAAAGTCCACTGATGGGGGGGGGGCTTCTTTTCCTTCCTTCTGATCCTAGTCTATTAAGTCTCATCAGAAGTGGCTGCATTGTCTTCCTCTCTGACTTGGTAAGGCTGCTCCCTCCTTCAGGATGAGGTGATCAAAGAGCAGGCCAATCAGTTCATGTCAGAGGCAGTTCTTGTTACCATTACTATGGAACCCACTTGGACACTGAATTGCCATGGGCTACATCTGTGCAGGGGTTCTAGGTATCTCCATGCATGGTCCTTGGTTGGAGTATCAGTCTCAGAAAAGACTCAGAGGAAGTTTTGATCAATTGTGTTCTAGCAATAAAATTTTCTTTATTGTTTTATATTGGCTCTTAGGTTTGTTCTCATGTTAAATGTATTAGACAACTACTGCTAATACATCATGGACTATCCAAGTGTTGGATATATATATATAGGGGACAAGTTTCTCTTGGTATATTTTCCCTTAAGGAAGCTGGAATAGTGTAGTGGTTTACTTCACAAAGCTGAGAGCAATGTATGATTTCAGATTATTTCCCAATATTCTTTTCTTGGTTAATTTAGAAATTTGAAAATGTATAGTTAATATCATAGTAAATACATAGTTATTATCATGGTAAGTAATGAATCATGGTGATCATGGATATCAATCTCACTTCCTGCCCACTAATCTTTAAGGTCCCTACTAAGTTCTTTATTTTCACTTACCTACTGCATATTGGTCACCAGTTGCACCAACTGTTTGTCCACGACATGGCTTCTATCATTTTTTCACTGCCACGAAATGTGTTTATTAATCTTGAAAGAGTGATAAATGGAGTCTCACATCATTAATTGCTTTCCCAACTTTATTGGCACAATACTTCAATGAAATAGCAAAACTCCACCTAACCACAATGCAGGGGTAATATACCAGGAAGTAAATGAATATTAATACAAACTGTCTACTACTTGTAAAAAGCTCAGGGCTCTGGACAGATAAAAAGTATGTTATGCTTTCTTTAAATTGATATTTAATCTTATGATAACATAATTACAAAACTGCTATTATGTAGTTTTCTACTGTAGATAGGTTAGCAATAAGTAGGAACAACCATGCTTGAACCCATGCAGCAGCAATGGCTAACAGCCTGAGCATCTAAAAGCCACCAAACTCTCCCTTCCTCTCTCAGGCAAAAGCAAATTCATTAACATTAAAACTTGTAGTACTTTTACACAATGGAATACTACTCAGCAATTAAAAACAAGGAAATCATGAAGTTTGCAGGCAATGGTGGGATCTAGAAAAGATCATCCTCAGTGAGGTATCCCAGAAACAGAAAGATACATATGGTGTATGCTCACTTATAAGTGGATACTAGACCTATAAATAGGATAAACATACTAAAATCTGTACACCAAAGAAGATAAACAAGAAAGAAGACCAGC
>CM053755.1:49358575-49371185 GCA_028658305.1 Pachyuromys duprasi | reverse complement strand
GGTGAGTTCTTTCGCCGATTTCTGGGCATTTGTTTATATATAATCAGGGAGCTGTTTGTGCTTTAAGGCTGTACTTCAGTCTGAAACTGTCAGTCTCTTGTGTCAGGAGTATTCTTCAAGAAGATCAGGGATTTCCGGTGGTTTGTTATTGTTTGTTGTTGTCTCAGTTGAACTCTTTTGTGGGCTCTGTGTGTCCGGCCTCGTGCTCTGTGCTAGAAGCTGTGAGCACTGCAGGCTGGTCACCCCTCGGGTCTGGAGGTCTCGCTCCTCAGTCTTTTGAGATGTCAGCTGGGGTTTTTGCGATCAGCCCTGGGCTTGTTGCTAAGGGCCCTCCCCTGGAATGGAGATTTGGCTCCCCCTTCTCTTCCAAGGGCTGTGCACCATGGTCTGAGATGATATTTGGGGCACACACAATGGGTTTGGTTTGGTGTGCCTCCGCTGAATGCATGCCTGTCTGAAATGGTGCCCGAGGCCTTCTCTGTCTGTCCTGTGGACACACACACAGGGACTGAGGTTTTGGCCCTCAGTGTGCGGTCTGGTCAAGATGGTCCCCGGACTTTGTCAGTCTGGGGTGACTCCTGGGATCCATGCACGCCCACCGCACACCCGTGGGTTGAAGCAGAACTCAGGTCCCTCCCAGACTTGCCCGCGGACTGGCACAGGGACTGAGGTTTTGCTGGCGGAAGCGTGTGCCTGCAGAGTGCAGACTGGTCAAAATGATCCCCTGCCTTTCTCAGACTGGGGTGGTTCCGGCGATCGGTTCGTGCCCACTGCACACCCATGGGTTGAAGCATAACCCGGGTGCAGTGTGTGCTCGCAGGGTGCAGTTCGGTGAAAATAGTACCGGGTTCCTCCTCAGACTGCCCGCGAGACTGTGTGATCCAGTCTATTATGGCAGGTGCGGGCGCCCAGCGCTGCTGCTCATTCAGATCAGAGCTGTGGGCTGCTGGTCACCCGGAGGTTTTTCCGGGGAATAACTGGGTGTCCCTAGGGTTTTCCCACTTGATTTTCTCACCGTGGGAGTTCTGCTCACCTGGCAATCACGGATGCTGGCATTTTAGGTCCCAGAGTTCAGTCTCCTGGTCGCTGCGTTGTTTCTGCTGTCCTACTCCTCAGACACAGTGTCCTCTAGTGGCAGCCATCTTGGATCTTTCCCATGACTTTTATGAAACTTAGCATATGTATTTTTTCTTTAAGGTAATAATTTTCTTCCCATTCTGGGTATTTAATAATTGTTACATTTTAATGTGATATTCTTACATAAGGTTGAATTTTATTTTTGTTACAAAAGAAATCTATCCCTTTAGTTACATATTGATAGAAAAGAGCCAAAGCCATGGCTTCTCCACATTTTGCTTCACTAAATTGTATCCAATTTTAGTGAGAATGGAAATGAAGTAGTCAAAACTTTATCCAATTGTTTAGTTTGTGCAGAGAAAATAACAGAAGCTTTGAAAAAGAATGGCAACTTTTCTTCCATTTTATGTTTTCATCAGTTGAATTCCAAGAGAAAAAAAAGTTTTATTATTCAAACAAATGTAAAAGTGAGATATTTGATTAACCTAGCTTCTCTTGTTTGGTTGGTTTTGTGGCCTCAGCTAACAGAGGAGTAAAATCAGAATGGTTTCCTCTGAGCTTTACCACCATAAGAATTTAATTGTTTTCGGTTTGGTTTAGAGTTTGTGATAACTTTGATCATTTTTAATCCTTTTCTTCTTCTGAGTCTTCAGTTTCAGGCAATCTATGTTCCTCCTGTTTAAAAATCAGATAGTTCCTAGCAATTAGAATAAAATTAATTGTATTGCTTGGCTCTCTCCCATTCTTTTTCCCCCACAAGGCATGTCTTCCCTTTCTCTCTGAATTGCATTGGTGTAGATGTCTGTGCAAACATTTGCAATGTGAACTCTGTTGTTGCTAAGACATGGTGAGGCCCACAGCCTTACAACAAAGTGTTCTCAGCATCACTGCATGTGTTGGAATACCTTTAGAAAAGATATTCTGGCTAATGCTTCGGAATGTGTGTTCAGGGACTAAAAAAGCTGGTCTTTGGGTGCACACACCATTGTGACTCCTTTTCTCTCTCCTTTTCCATTTTCCCATACAATGGTTTAGTGCCAAAAATCTCATAGACTTTCTTTCCTGAGGCAAGCAGGGCTGAGCAAGGAAAACTGACTCTGCTGGAAAAGTTCAACTATACTGGACATGTTAGCTCTGAAAATGCTTGACCAGGGTTCTGTCTTTCTGTCTTCCACTTACTGGAAACAACTCTTGTAGCTGGTTTACATATGAAATGATGAAAGAAGGAACTCATGAGACAAGGAGTCACATACCACGTTGAAAGCAACATCAGTATAGTTAGGAGTCATTTTTCAACTGAGCTCATCTTTATTTTATCCTCCCTGGGGTTTATATGTCCATTAATCTTTATTTTATTATTATTATTATTTTATAATTTATTCATTATATATCCAGACTGAAGCCTCTGCCCTCAACTCCTCCCATTCCCACCTCCCTCCCTCTTCCACCCCGTTCTCTTCCCCTAGTCCACTGAAAGAGGGTGTTCTCCTCCTCTGCCATCTGATTGTAGCTTAACAAGAATTATCAGGACTGCCTGGATCCTCTTCCTATGTGGCCTAGCAAGGCTGCGTCTCCAGGGACAGGTGATCAAAGAGCAAGCAATTAAGTTCATGACAGAGGCAGCTTTTATTCCCCTTCCTCAGAGATCCACATGGACACTGAGCTGCCTACAGGCTACATTTGAGCAGGGAGTCTAGGTTTTCTCCATATATAGTCCTTCGTTGCTGCATCAGTCTCTGCAGGACCCCCTGGGCTCAGGATACTTTTGGCTTTGTTGGTATCCTTGTGGGACTCCTGTGCCCTCTAGAGTTCTACATCCCCCTTCTTCCATAAGCCTCCCTGTGCTCTGCCCAAAGTTTAACTGTGAGTCTCTTCATTTGCTTCAATCCCCTGTTGTGTGGAGCTTTCCATAGGACCCTCCACAGTAGGCTCCCATCCTGTTCCCTCTCTTCCACGGCTTCGTGTGTCTATCCTGTTTGCCATTCTGAATGAGATTAGTTACCGACTTAAAGAAGCAAAACAACGAGGAGGACCTTAGGGAGGATGCTTAAATCTCATTCAGAATACCTTTTACTCTTAAGCTAAACTGGAAAAGGCTCATCTCTTTTCTGAATCTCTTTCTTTATGACAAACAAACAAAACTGTATTTAAACTTTATTGTGTATGCTAGAAAATATGAAAATGTCATACCATTTAAGACTAATTCTAATGTGGATTGAGAGAGAGAGAGCTTACATTCGACATTAGTTATCATGCTGTGGTACAGTCATGACTTCCTACTCTTTACTATTTTCTGCTTCTTGTGTCCTCCAGTTGTAGCAGAAAGTGGGAAGCTGAATAATAAAATATCAAAAGGAAAAGATATGTAAAACCAGCATCTATTACCTAGTTCCTACAGCACTGTAATGATAAAACAAACCAAAGGGGTGGGGCGGGGGGAGTTAGGAAGCTTGTGATAGATTTTAGAAAACCTAACTCTGAGGAACACGATGCTAGGACAAATCAGATTTGAAAAAAGAATGTCTACAGTTGCTTTGCAAATATCAAAACAAAACACAATCCCCAAACATCCCGCTGTTTAAAATTTCAAAAACATTATCATATATATGTATGTATATATACATATACACATATATACATGATGATATATGATGATTCTTTGAGCTTACCTTATTTGTTTTTAGAGCAGTGTGTAGGTACTTACAAAAGTTAAGTGAGTATTAAATAAAGAAAAAACTGTTTAAGTTTTACCTTGCCTTTTAATGTTCTCTTTTGTTTTAATTTGGATTCCACTGTTGTCATATGTTGAGTTGATAGGCTCTGATTCACATCATCTATCTTCCCAGTGGTGAGAGGAACCGAGAGTGGCTGGGGAACTGCAAAGCAGAGCTATTAAATTTGTATTTACTGCTAATCATTTCAACTCCTGGCAGGCGGCCTAACTTCAAGCCCAGAAAGGATGCTCCGGAGAGTCATGGTCATATAACGTTCCCAGTGACTTTCAGTAAGACACACGGGTTGTGAAAGCTCCTGGTTTATTGGGTAAATATTATTGCAGCTTAAGTTTTCTTGTGCTGTTTCCAAGTCAGGATTTATTAAATATAATTTAATGAAATATATAATTTAAAGAAATGAGGCAAAATGTGATTAGTATCTTCCTGTCCTGTCTTTTTAGAACAGCCAGCCAAAGCATAAGCTCCTTAAAAGATGAAAACTAATCTAAGGCTTTTTCTATGCATAGCTTCCATTAATGTTAATGGATTTTTCTGGGCATAGTTTCTATTAATGTTAATGAGATGTCCCCTTGAAGAAAAGAAAAGAAAACCAATCTCCATTTGCTTCAAGTATTTTCCAGTGTAGGCTGAGAATGAGTGTCTAATAATAAAATATACTGACTCCAAAGACAGGAAATTATTCACTCTCTAATTTTGCTTTCAACATATCTCAGTTCCCTTTCTAAAGTTGTAAATTCAGCAAATCTCCAGGAAATACAACTATATAAGTTGTATAAGCAGCAGCATTTTTTTTTCCAACCAAGGGTCTCCTTTAAACTTAAACTATCACAGAGATTTTTCTTTTATCTGCTAAGTTGCACCTGTACCTACCACTTAAACTTAACACTTAAACCTGTATGTTTTGAATAATGGAAAAATCATTAAACATGAGGAAAGGTGAATTACTTACCATAGGAGAGAAAGGACAGGAGTGGTATATTTCTTGACATTTATTCAAGGTCAATCAAACACATTTATAGCAGACAGAGCAATTCTAATATGTGTTATGCAGCTACTATGCCAATTTCTGTATTAAAATTGTATGTTGAAAAGGGCATTATTTAAAATCTCGCCTGGTGGCAGCCTTTTAATAGTTAGTCTTGGTGCCAAAATGGAAGGAATACGTTTTTATTCCCAAGACTGTAATTTTCCTTTCCTTGCTATTGTTCTTTTCTTTGTTCATTCCTATGGTCTCTTGAATAAAACAGCACATTTTCTAGCACAGTAAACAGGTCACTCATAAGTCACTCATAATTTTCCAAAACAAAAAGCTGCCTTTTGTTAAAATGTCCTAGTTAGGTTATGCCTCAGAAAGTGCAGGAATGTGACAAATAATATGCACCCCTTCAGAAAGGTCACTTTGAAAAATACCCAAGTTCCATCATGTTACCCTAGTGTGAATGTAGGCACAAATTTATGTTCAACTCTATAGAAACTACTTATTTTTTTTCTTTAATTTTCTTTCTTTTTTAAATTTCCATGCCACCTGCAACTTGGGATTTATATCCGTTTATCAGTATATAAATGAGAATTTCATTAACTTTAAAGCTTGTTTATAACAGAAGATATTAATCTCAAAGACTTAGTTAATGCATTTTTATGGAAACAATGTAGGGTTTTTGTTGTTGTTGTTGTTCTGGTCACTGGGTTGTCCTAGTTCCAACTTTTTTTTTTCAGTTTCTGGCTCAATATGGGGGAAAAAAGTAATTTTTTAAAAAAAGAAATCACTACATCCCTGTTATGCCAGCATTCCCTTTCATGTTGCCCCTATTTATTGCTCAGGGCCAGATGCCTAAATTCGTATGTCGAAAAGTAGGTGAGAGACAAAAATGTAAAGGTACGCTTCTGTGTTACAAAGAAATTTTGAAACAAACACAAAATTGATTTTATCCAAGTGTGCAGTTTATATCCAAACACTACTATTGATTTTCAAACTGCTGATAATTGACTTTCAAATTTTACACATAGGGTTACTATCTCATTTTCAGTAAATAACCTTTTATTTCCTGCTGCTGAGCAGAGATCAGGATCTGGAGGGGCAGAGTATTAGCCCTGTGTCTGCACAGGGTGCAGCCGTCGAACAGTTCCAAATAGTGCTTTAGAGAAGAGATGCTTGGTTATGAATGTGTGCTGAGCTGTAAACCCCTGGTTGAATAAGCACAAAACAGCCATAGAACTAATAGATGCAGAAGTCCTAGAAGGGTATTATGGGATGTTTGAGGATTGTCTTATGTGAAACATCATTTCAATCACTTTAAGTTGGGATTTGTAAATATTTACCCAAGAAATCAGTTTTTAATTAGTAAAACAACAGTTTAACTTATAAGATGTTCTAGAAAGGACAAAACTACAGGGAGAACAAACATTAGTCTCTTGCCAGGCACCTAGCAGAGGATGCGACTGACTGCATCAAGACAGGATGGAAGCTTGAAGTGATGGGGCTACCATGCTATAGTTTGCCATCACTGTGGCTGTGTAACGGCTGTGTAATGGCAATTGAACTGTTTTATTTAAAGGCGAGTTTTATGTGGTTTCATGTATTAGTGGTGGGAGGAAGCAGCCTTAAGAAAGAGAAGCCACTGATTATCCATATTGAAATATCATAAATGATATGAAAAATATGTTCCAGGATTGGCCAACATAAGATCAAAATAATTAGGGTGTAGATGTGGGCTAAAATAGACTCTAAGTACTGCGACTGTAGACCCTGGTTGTGGAAAGAACACATTCAGAGTTGTTAGTAAGGTCAGAAGGAGAGTTCACCTTAGTCACCAGGCCTCGTCTCAGGGACAGAAGCAGCCAGGACCTTCTCCTGATCATGGCTCCTGGAGCGTGGCCTCACTTGGTTTCTGAACCCCCAACCCCACATTTCCCTGGATTTCCATCTGCTTCTCTTGTTGCAACTCTCTTCTTTCTCATGCTTCCTCTCATCCTTGACCTGTAATTCTTAGAGACCCTAAGAGCCTCAGCTCCTGTTCTATTTATACTCATGGTCCTAGCAGTCCCATTCTTTCCTGGTGCTGAAATATCAGCTTTGATGTTTTTAAATTTACTCCCCCATAGTGGATTCATAGCAAACTGTATACAAACCTTCATTTCCAAAGCCCAACAAATCCCAGTTGATATCTAGCTCTCCATGGTATCACTTCAATCATGACAGTTCATAGGTTCTGTTATCTTTCTAAAAAAGCAAGGTGTGTGCTCACAGCTTCCTGCAGTTCACATTCCTTCTTCAGCACTGCTGGATATAATTTGTTAGGACTTTGTTATAATTAAAATCTGTTCAGTATATGCTATGTCTTGCCATTTGAGTAGTCTACTACTGTCCTTTATTCCTGTGTCTTATGCTCCTTTCTATTCTCATAGAGTCTGAAGACAACCTTTACAAATTTGTTGTTGTTGTTGTTTTTAAATTTTAGACAGGGTGTTGATGATCATTAATATTTATTATTGAGTCATCTTTTAGCTAAACAGTGGTTATTCCTAAACCAGCTGTATACCCAAATCGCCACCTAGAGTATAGGATGTTTTTAATTAACCTAGAGCATAATGCTGGGCAATAAGTACTCCATCCTAAACCTCCAAGCCTGAATAGCTTCCTCCCATTCAGATTTTTCCACATTATACTTCTTTTTAAATCATGTCCCAGGTCCGGTTCATCTCTCCTGGTGTTTCCAGGTCCTCTCCTCTCAGATCTCTCCCTCCAACCAACTCACACTTGCTTCTTTCTCCTCCCCTCTGGACCAGTATGTCCCACCTTATTCTCTTCTTTGCTCAGCACTGGCTCATTGTTTTATTGGCAATGCAGAGAAAATAATGGTGGCATGTTTACACAGACTTGAGACAGGTGATGCTTAGAATAAACATCACAATGCAATGTCTGATTTAAACCAGATAGTGGAGTAGAGAAATCAGCATTTGGATGAATAAAGGTAAATATACATTCCACAAGAACATTATATCAACAACAGTGTCTCTCAGAAGCTCTGGCTGTTCTGGAACTCACTATGTAAATCAGTCTGGCCTCTATCTCACATGAAATCTGCCTGCCTTTGCTTCCTGGATGCTGAAATTAAGACTGGGCAACACCATGACTATGGAGAACAAACATTCTAAAACTTAAACCACACTGAATAGTTCACTCAGAGTCATTCAATAGCTACCTATTTTTAATCAATCATATTAAAAACCAAACCTTTTCCACTGTGGTATGGATGCCAATGTAATATTAGTTGCACCATAGCCAACTATTACCATAGCTATGCTTGCTTACTCCATCTGTCTTGCTTATTTTGCTTCTGGGACTTTCTATCTGCTGTTCTGGAATGTTTTTGTTCTAGACATATGTCTCTTTGCCTAACTTTCTCTGAGCTGTGGAAGGTCACTTTTTAGTAAAGCCATCTCTGGCCACTCGTCCTGGACCAGTTTTTCATGCTTTCATTATCTTTCTTGTATAATTCCATTTATTTATCCATTTACCTACTATACTATGAAAACAAAAAGAGTTCAGACGTTTTGATATGTTGACTTTTTTACTGCTGTCAATGGCATCTAGAAGTGACTGACTGATAGAGGTGCTGAGGAAACATTGATCCAGATGATGAATATAATTGTAACTGCATTAAAAATTCTACAATAAACTATTACAGTTGTATTAGTGTAGATTCCTTCATGTAGATTACTCTCTAGCTCTTTAGAGAATGGAAGGGATAATTATCTTTCTGGGCTAAATTGCTCAAGAAAGTTACAGAGAAGAAAAAAAAAAGTTCCTCTTTCTAGTGTGAACCTGCCAGAAGCCTAATTGTTACCTGTTTTTAGGTGGCTCTCAAGCAATAAAAATTACAGCATATAGTATCCCTGTTCATTTGTCCAGCAAATGTAATGAGAAAGATTGACAGAGTCAACTCTATATTTTGGTAACTGCTCCTGTTCCAATGTTCCAATGCTCCTCATCCAATGTGGATGAGATCTAACTGCCGAGTGCCAAATAAACTGTTAAAACAACAGCAACAAGAACAAATGGCAGGAGAAAATGAAGGAACTCTCCATGTCGGGCATGTAGAAGGCTCTCAAAGCTTGTGCTTTCTAAAGGCTGGCAAAAGCACATGAATCTAGACACATTTTTTAAAAGAAAAGGCAGAGAGAGCTTTCTAGGACGATGGTGCCTGCTGTTTCTCAGGAGTATGGGTGAGTATTGGTGCAGACAGCATTCATGGAACACACTAGTACATGCAGCTTGGTGCCAGGTGCATATCTATACACCCTTCCGTGGGAGCAACTCTTGACAGAGAGATTAAAATCTTCTTGATAGCCAACACAAAGAACAGAGGCCCACGCTTGTGAAAATAGCAAGTGGAGAGAAATTCCAGCTGTCTTCAGGACAGGCTACTGGAAAAGAAACTTCTTGCTAGGCTGTTTGAGATAATTAGCACAGTCCAGTGTCAAGCTTCACTGTGGACCTCATTAATGCAGCTCCTTAGAGGATAATTTTTACTTGGAAAAATTAGACCTCAAGAGTACTGGGAAGACATCTTCCAGCTTTGGCTGAGGATCCAAGAGTCTCCATTATCACCTCTGGTATCAGAAGAGAAGGTACTTGGATTCATTGTCACATTCAGATGAGTGAGGAAAGATGCTTCGCAGTAAGTGTGAATAGATTTTGACAAACAAATGGATTTCTAAAAGGATATTTAAGCAGCAAGTGTATCTGCTCAAGCAGAGCTTTGCTTTCTAGACACAAGGGCTGCTATTCATTGTGTTCAGCGTAAGCTGTCACCAAGAGATGCTTTATCAAATTCAGCAACTGTACCTTTTTTACTCTAAAGCTTTTGTACAGGAATAAATTCTGAAGAAAATTGCCTTTGTTAATGCCCTTATGGAATGTATCCTCCTCCAATTTTCATTTGCATGTTCTTCCACATGATACTATAAATAACTCAGAGCACTATTGACCTCTGGCAGTCTTTACGAAAATTCTATTTTCTAGATGCACATATTAAGTGCACCGATGATTAAATCCCAGCAAACTTTATAAGAAAATTCTATGATGTTTTCTCCTATCTTAATAAAAAATCATAATCTTTATGTGTGTCATAAAGATTATATCCATGTTATATTCTCCTGGTTAACAGGCATTTTATAGAAATATAGAACTTGAGAAAACATCATGACGCATTTGAACAAGTACTACGGCTAGCTAGCCCTGTGATGGCTGCTATGTCTCCTCAGGTTTGCTTTCATCATTTCTAAAATGGGCATTTGCTCCCTGATTTCTGAAGCAGTTAAGAATTAAGTGAGGTGAGATAAGTAAGCTGCTTCCATGTTGGGCATCTTGCAAAGGTTTACCAAGAAACACCTTCTGTCATTATTATCACAGTCTAAATTCAAACATCAGTAATTATTCTCAATCATGTCTGGTCCCTGGATCGCGGATTCGCCAAGACCCCCTTAGACTGCATTAATGGCGTAGAGCTTTCATGGCCTTATTGACTATTACAGTGTAGAGAAATGAGAGCTTTTGTTTACCAATAGGTAGAAAAGCTTATTTTTCATATCTTAGTTTGGTTTGTTGTAATAATGTCCAAGGAGGGTCCGAGAAAAACATTATCAAATCAGTAAAATCAGTGGGTGTATTATCTACTTTAATGAAATCTATATGTAAGCAGTCTGACACTGGGAATACATATCTGTACTACAAGCTCATGTTATCCGTGGTGTGCACCGCTGTTATACGACAGAATGTCAAATTAAGAACTAATTGCTCTTAAAAAGTTTTCAGAATGAGGTTATCACGTAGAAGTAAATTATAAATGTTGTCCTGAATAATAATTTGCTACTATCTGTTTTCTGGGCCTAAGCTCTACATTTTTCCCAACTATGAACAATGAGAATGTTTGGATCTGTGTGCACACATGAATAAACTGGATGATCATAGGAGTGTATGCTTCAGACTTCGAAGCTTAGACATTTTCATAACATTTTATTCATTTGTCATAAAGGTTTAATATAGCCTCTTTTGAAAAAAACTGAGGCTTTTATTACTATTATTTATCTTAACTAAATTTGCGTTGAGAGTATTTTATGGATTAGAATGAACTGAGGGTGCACATGTATGGGAATCAAAATGAGAAATATTGCAAACCTAGTGTTAACACATTCATTTGCTCCCCTCTTTACTATTGGCTTCTTGATAGACAGTCCAATAGCACTCTGTTAGCAGCTGTTGCCAACAAGCAGAATGGAGTTCTAAAAGAGCCAGTTGAGAGCTTTCAAGCATACAGGTCTTGTTTTGCATGAAGCCAAAAATATGTCAAAAACAACCCTAAGAATCAGCTTTTTGTGATATTTATGAAAATGATTTTTGTATTATTGTGCTTGAATTCTAACAGAAAGATATATTAGAATCAAACTGAAATCCAAAAATGACTCAAAAATGACAGAAAAATGGACGGAAATGGGCTGGTTAGGTGGCAGTTTCAGGGGCTGGTAGGTGAAGCCTGAGGTTTTATACGTGTTCCCACATGGTGCTTCCTCTGCCTTGTTATCTGAATTGGGATTTTGAAACAAAATCTCTTGAGCCGGGATTACACCTTTTCAGTGCATTTTCCTTTCAACTTGGAAAAGTCACTTTTACATTTTACATTCAAATGATAAATTTATTTTTTTTAATGAACCTTCTCTTTGAACAATTCACTATCTACAGTGAGGTTTCATATCATCCTAATCCCTGCCACAGGCTGTAGACATGACAGAGACAGCTGTGATTATAGAGGAGGTGAAACCTGACACTGCGTTTCTTTTGAGATTTGTCAGCAAGACTTATACAGACAACCTAATGGTCGCTTCCACTAACCTTGCCTGGATAATACAAAGCCCTGGGACATCAATTTACACTTGTCACAATCAGTCCTGGATAAGTAAGCCAGAAGAAGTTGAATAAGTTTGGATTGTTGGTATGGGTTAAAAAAAAAAAAACGTTCTGGTCACCCTGCCTTCCTGTTTTCCAAAAATGAAAGCTTAATGCTTAGGTATCTTAATGTTATTAATGAAGCAGAAAAACATATGATGACTATTCAGGATACAGTTATTAGATGCTGATTATCAAGTTAACATGTGAAGCAATTGTGACACAGAGCAGGTCACAAAGCACTGTGTATCAGAGACACACAGAGCCATCAGTTTTCACACAGATGACAAATAGACATTTAAAGCAGATGAGAAGGTCTAGTAAAGTGCAGAAATAATGCACAGTGTCTCTCTAACAAACATGGACTCACTGGGAACTCTGCCACATGTGCAAAGGTACCCTTCCTTGGTGAACTAACACCTGCTCAGGACTTGTGCTTCAATAAGTACATGATATGATATTTTATATCACTGTCCATTCTGCAGCCTGTGAAAAGTAAACCAGAGGTAGCTCCTCTTCCTCGGTAGCTACAGAGCCCTCAGCAAACCCAAAGTACTTGAGACACAGAGCTAAACCAGTTCGTTGAGGTTCCCGCTACACTGGAGCTTATAAATCTGAAGATAATCAATCAGTACAGAGCTAGAGATAAATTCACCTGCCTCCTCTGTCTTTCTCCCATTCCTTTTTTCCTTTCTTCCATCCCTCATTTTTTTTAGTCTTTTTTTAATTTTTTTAATTTATTTATTTTTATATCAATCACAGGTTAGATACTTTGCATCCCAGGCATAGCCTCTTCCCTCATTCCCTCCCACCCTCCCTCTCCCTCCCTCATCTCCCTCCTCCCCGCCCCCTC
>CM053755.1:49289994-49358475 GCA_028658305.1 Pachyuromys duprasi | reverse complement strand
TTTTTTCCCCCTATCAAGGCCAATTTGTGCTGTACAAATATTCTTGAATATTTGGATTTCAATAGAGAAAACTGACTTTTCCCACTCCCGGTAACTAATGTTGCCAATAAATTGTGATCTAGGGTTTGGGTTTATGCACAGTTTACTTCTGGTTGGGATATGGTCTGGTTTGTGCTTGTACAGGTCTTGAGTTTCCTGACAATCAAAGTGTGTTGATATTTGTAATTGCCTTGCCGTGTCCTTAATACGCTGCTTCTTTTTAGAGAGCCATCACCTCTGGGGTTTGCCCCCTTTCTACTCCCTCTTCCACAATGATCATGGAGCCTTAGGAGGTAGTGGGTGAGGTATCAATATTTCATTTAGGACTTTGTATTCTGTAAACTCTTATTCTCTGCACTTTAAGCCAGCTGGAAGTCTCCATGTAAATCACTACCGCAAAGAGAAGCTTCTCAGATGAGGGCAGAGAGAGGTATTAGTCTGTGTATAAATTCGTAAAAGTCATAATTTCAGTTTAATACCACTGACATTGAGTGAGGTAATTGCAGTGGGTTATCTCCTACAACCTATGTCCTATCTAGTCACAGATTATTAGCACAGAAAAGCTGTCAGGTATGGATTTCATCTTGTAGAGTGAGACTTAAATCCAATCAGAAAGTGGTTGATTACCCTCAATTATGTTCATGTCACTGTCACACCAATGGACAAGTCTTTGTAGGAGAGTCATTATTGTAGCTCACAGGTTTACAGCTGGGGACAATTTCTGATTGCTTTTATCCAACGGTAGCATGTATAGCACCTTCCACTACTCTGAAAGCTAGCTGGTATAGATGAAGCTTTAATATCAGTACCAACTTGATTTCTCCATGTTCTATGACTCAAGTATGTCATCTATGCAGCGATATAGTCTTACTGCCAAGATCTGAAGAGTAACCAAGAACATTTGGGAATAACCTGTGTTGTTTGGAAACGTGTAGGACCTCCCTGACAAATAATTACAAAAGAAATAATCTGTTATTGACACAGGAACTTTTGTTTGTTAGCCTGTGATGTCTAATAGAGGCATCATTGCTGTCTTAGGGTAACATCTTTCTCTCTGTCTCTCCACTCTCCTCGCTCACCCTCTGTGTGTGTGTGTGTGTGTGTGTGTGTGTGTGTGTGTATTTTAGGAAGGGTCTACAATAGTAGGCTTACTCTGGACTCTCCGCAGAGAACTTTAGTAGTATTTATTTTCCCCATATTGCCTCATCTATCCAGTCCTATTCTCTCTCATGCCAATTTAACCCTTCTTGTCCTACTATTCCCTTGTAGCCTTTTATATCAGTACATTCTATCTCCCTTCCCTTGAAAGAATCAGTCTGAGTGAAGTAATCCAGACCCCAAAACACAAATGTTTCATCTTTTATCTCATTTGTGTATGTCAGCTTCAGATCTTCAGATAAAGACCAGGAAATTGCTAAGGGCCCATGGGGAAGGAATTCCAGAGAAGAAATAATTTTTTGCCAAATAATTCTCTGGTTGAAAAACAATTAGATTGACATTTTCAAGTTATTATTACAAATTGTGTGTTTAAAAATGATTTACTATGCCAAACTTATGATCTTAGAAAGCCCAATCAGGAGACCCCAATATAATTTAGATTCTGTATTATTGACGCATTTCTAGTCATGAACCCTCTCTGTATATCGTAACTCACTGCGCAAGGTATGATCTGCAGACTCAACAATCAGGAAGGACCATCTGTGACTTTACAGAAAATGAACAATCTAAGGATTTACCCCAGACCAGCTGAGTCACAGTCTGTTCTTTATGAAGATACCAAAATGACTCATAAATACACGGAAGTTTGAGAATCCTAACCCTGCAGTAATCCTTTTCAGTTTGCACAGTGCGGGGCATACTCTGCAGAGAATACCAAGCCTCCCCTCTACATTTCCCATTGAACATTTTCTTTCTCGTATTCATTTACTCAACCACACTAAGTTTATTTATTTTTTATGTTTGAAGGGGGAATAGTTCTTATAGTACTCTAAAAAAACACTTGTCCCTTCACGTAGTTTATTCAAAGTATAAGCTTACTGCAAACATCCTGCCATTGCTGTAGAATTGAGACAATACCACACAACAGCAAGTACATTAAATATCTCAGCAGCAGACCACACGGGCCCAGTCCAAAATTTTCACAATGTGGTTTCTGACAAACGTGTCTTATATTTTTGTATTTTATGTTTCGTATTTATTTTACAGATTGAAGATCAAGCAGACAATGGCTAGTCCCTCACATCTTGCTTTATTTCCCCTCTACTACATCTGAATTAGAGATTTTTATAAGAAATCCTAATAATTTTGTAACTCGAATGCTGACACTATTTTGAACAACAGTTTAGGAGTTTTGCTGACTGAATGGATTTCCACAAATATAATGGGTGTTGCTTGTTTTGTGGCTCTCGGCTTCCAATGTGAAAATTACAGGGCAAGACTGACAATATTTCACCATAAGTTAACTCCTAGTCATTTCATTGTTTAAACAGATTCTGGTCTAAAAATAAACATACATGATCAAACATTGTAAAAACATCTACGTTATCTGCAGAATTTTCATGCATACATACATGAAATATTTGTGTATAAAAGGCCATCTTATTTTTCTTTTGTGATTCAGCTAAAGAAGCCAGGGAAGAGTTATATTTCATTGATGTCCAACTTCATCTCCCCATTAGAAGGCCCAAATGGTACAAGTCTTTACAGCTATTTTTAGGTAGATGCATTTCTGTCAAAGAATTGACCATCTACTCAGAAATATTTTAGAAAGAGCTACCAGTGTTAATGGTGTACTTACTCCTGAATTTGAGGAAAGGCTGCCTCATTCATTCTGTAGATGCAAAAACAGTGTTAACTTCATTGACATGGAAATATTGTGAAATTCTGGCCTCTGAAAAGTTGGGTTGGAGGAGGCGGTTACCTTTTCCTGTTCCTTGGAAAAAGAGACAATAGGAAGCAATAGAAGCTCCTTCAGTTAAGGAAGGCCTGCGGTGTGTGTGATCCAGAGATGCTCTTTTGGCTATGCAAAGCAAGATTAGAAACAGGCTGAGAACATCCCTACATGTTCTTTCTAAGTGGTCTGACTTTATTGGCCTCCCCCAAAAAGTCCAGGAACTGGTTTTGAGATTCAATTTCAGCTTTTGTGTTTGAGGGATTCCTTCTCATTAGTACTCCCCACTTCCCCCTTTCCATTTTTTCTCCAAACATTGAAAACAATTTCTGATTAATAATTTTTTTCTTATAGCCAGCTTCACACTTCAGGTTGCATATCTAATTAGCCCTGTGAGGTAAAGATAACAACTTTAGCTTTGGTGAGTTTTTCTAGCTTCCCAAAGTCATTACTTAGAGCCCCTAATACTGTGTCACCAACCTTGTTGACAAGCTTCAATTGCTATAGACAAGCCAGGGGAAGATCAACAGTTTCATCACTCTGCAATGCACCAGTGTGTGGTACACATCATTATTCTTCCAGCTTGCATTCCTTTGTATCAAAAATTGTTAGTTACAATAAAAAAAGAAAGGTTGGGTCCTCAAGCATATTTGTAAAATTTTAAATATCTGCCAAGAAATCTAGCCACTAGTATTTTAAGAGTAGTACATTTAATTGAAGAGTATCAAGAGGGACCATATAAAAATATTTTCTTAATAAGTCTTGTTAATCAGATGGATTGCTTATAAATTGAACATAAATATACATACATGTATAATTCATATATATAACAGATGACTGATTATTTATATTATATATACATTGGTGATTTGAAGAAATAATAAATAGCTAAAGCATAAAAATATCATATTATAGACATAAATATGACTTTTACCTTCCAGATTACACTTCCTGTAGATTTTATCTACCTGAATTTTTCCCCTATAACATAGGAGTGGAAGGTTCTAGCTAAGCTCAGAATATGCAATAAGACAAGCCACAGGTTCTAGATTTGTATCTAAAGTATACATACAACACTAGCTCTGTAACCTTGAGAAAGCTATCCACCATAAATCACTTTTTTCTTTTGGTTTTTGAGATAGGTTTTCTTTTTGTAGCCCTGTTTGTTCTGGACTGAATTTGTAGACCAGGCTGGCCTCGAACTTAGAGCAATCCACTTGCCTCTGCCACTGACAGGCTTAGACCAACAGAGCCAACAAATCTGGGCCCAAGGTGGCTTGCAGAGACTGATGCACCAACTAAGGACCATGCATGGAGAGGACCTGGATCCCTGCTCACATGTAGCCAATAGGCAGCTCAGTCTTCATGTGGGTTCCCTAGTAAGAGGAGCAGGGGCTATCTCTGATGTGGACCCTGTTGCCCTGCTCTTTGAACACTTTCTCTTGATGGGGCGGCCTTGCCAGACCACAGAGAAAGAGGATGCAGGCAGTCATGACGAGACTTTATAGGCTGGGGTCAGTTGGTAGAGAAGAGGGTTCCACATTTCTGAGGATTAGGGAAGAGGGATGGGGGACAGAGGAAGGGAGGATGGGACAGGAAGGAGAAGGGGAAGGGGCCTATAGTAGGGATATAAAGTGAATAAATTTTAAAAAATATATAAAAAAGAAAGTTATCCACCATGTGAGATAACTTCTAGTTCCACATTTGCGTTGTGCATTTTCCTTAGAAAATTATGTAATAGCGTAGTCACCATTACGGTGTCTCACAAAACAGTTTCATTGCCCTAACATTCTTCAAGTTTTACTTGCTTAGCCCTTCTTCCCCTCTAGCTCCTGGAAAACGCTCGCTTCTATTGTTTCCATAATTTTTGGCTTTCTGTCATATCCTCATGGTTTTTCTATAGTTAGAACATAGAGAATGATGCTCTAAATGATTTCCTCTGGGGCTGGAGGGATGGCTCAGCAGTTAAGAGCATTGTCTGCTCTTTCAGTGGTCCTGAGTTCAATTCCCAGCAACCACGTAATGGCTAACTAAAATCTTTAATATGGTCCGATGCCCTGTTCTGGTGTGCATGAAAACAGTATGCACATATACATAAAACAAGTATATCTTTAAAAAAAATAAATAAATGGTTTCCTCCTTTTCCCCTTTTCATTTAGCCTCTCTACTAAGAGAATAGAATGGTAAAACCACCATAATCAGGGTAGCTTTACTCCCTCCTCGGTTAACCCTTTATAGAAATTCCCTCACTGACACAGAGTATGTTCCCTATATGATTAAAAATCCAAGACTGGTGTAGCGGCACACACCTTTAATCCCAGCTTTGAGGAGGCTGAGGCAGGCAGACTTCTGAGTCTGCAGCCAGAATGATCTAGAGAGTGAGTTCCAGGACAGCCAGGGTTACACAGAGGAAACATAACTTGAAAAACCAAACCAACCAAACAAACAAACAAAAGCAAACAAATAAGCAAAAGCCCTAAAAATCCAGTGAAGTAAAGATTACCCATCACCAATGTGCAGCTCAGGTTGCTTCATGGTTCTTGTAAGCTTGTTGGCCTTTATCTTTATAACTGCTTGACGTTCCCTTGTCTGAATATACAACAGTTTGTTTATCTGTAGGTCCTCTTGATTGCTTCCAAGTTTGGGCAATAATAAATAAAGTTATTATAAACATTCAGGTCCAGGCTTTTGTGTACACAGGAGATTTTAGCTCACTTGGGTAAATAACAAGACACTCAGTCTTTAAATGATATACTTCAAGCATGTTTAGCTTTGTAAGAAGTTATCTAAATATTTTAAAAGGTGGCTGTACCATGTTGTAATCCCATCAGTAATGCACAAGAATTATTGTTGTTCTTTAAAGTGCCTCAGCATCTGCTGTTGTCAGTTTTATACCTCATCAGTTTTGTTAAATGCAGTGGCATCTCCTTGTTTAAGTAGCCATGTCCCATGGTCGGTGATGTTTGTATTCTTATTACTGCATTTTATAAGTTCTTTGTATAATTTAAGCCACCGAATTTTTGTATGGCATTTTTTTGTTATTAACCAGTGATTTTTAGTGCCTATTTGTGTGTGTAACCTTTAGTGCCTATTTGTGTGTAACCAGTTGTGTAAAGGCCTGGTATGTTTGAATTTTACTTTTAAAATGTGGAAAAAAATCCTGATTTTGTTTTAAATCCTTCACGGCACCTGATAGTTTCCTACATACACATAAATACTCAAAAATGTACAAGTAACCAACCAATTGATAAATGTTCAATGGAAGAATTTTAAACTAGTGAGACCCAAAATTGAAGAGTTCTATGGAATGTCTAAACTAGTAATATCAAAGAGAAATTCAAATTATAATTCACCAACTTCACTTTTCAAACATTAATATGAATTATAAATAGATATCAAGAGCAGAAAGTGTCACTAAAAGAAAGCCAAGAGATCTTTTTACACTTGGGCACAAACTTTCTGCAGGCATTTTGGAACCAGAGATTTACAAATAGGTTACCTGGATAGATAAAGCTGTGGTCACTGGCTCACACACGTGTTTAGAGAAAGTATAAGCAAGCCTTTACTTGGTATAGAGTTCAAAATTTTCTTGGATAGGGCCAGAGAAATGGCCCAGTGGGTCAGAGCACTTGAAATGAAAATATCTGGACCTGAGTTCAGACCCCAGCAAACAAGTAAAAGATGAGTAGTGCCTTGCACATCTGCACCCCGATGCTAGCAGAATGAAGGTAGAGATTCTAAGAGAAACTCTGGGGTTTGCTGGCCACCAGGATAGCTGGAAAAAAATGCTGTAAGCTCCAGGGTCAGGAGCAGTCGTAGTTTCAAGGGAATAACAATAGAGGAGAATTCCAGACATTCAACTCTGGTATCTGCTCAAGGACAGAGGCTTAAAACTTCACACACATGTACTCTCTCTCTCTCTCTCTCTCTCTCTCACACACACACACACACACACACACACACACACACACACACACACTCCAAAAACATGTCCTGAACATAATCAATCACTGATATACTCTAAAACTTTCATAGTTTGATAGTGCAGAGGAGACATGTAGTAGTAATAGAAGAAAAAATAAGGAAGGGGTAATTAGATAGATAGATAGGTCACTGGCATTCAACAGGTATTAAAGAATTACTAGAGTCCCGGTTTCAGGCCATACAATGAAGATATTTGGGTATTAGCTATAAAATTCTATCATGGATAGTAAAGGCTTCAGGGCATAACCTCAGGAGGAGCTTCTAGAAGACTTAGCATTTGAATTGGCACCAAAGTGAATGTAGGATTTGAAAACTTGGAGACTGGGTTGGTGAAAGCAGAAGCACATTTCAGACATTAAAGTGGAGGCATCAGAAACCATATGTTTCCAAGAAAAAGAAATCTGCTATTTTTAGTTTTTCTTTAATCATTTTATATCTAGGGAATTATAACCAATATGTTAACAGGTTGTGCGACTGTATTTAATCTGCTGTAGACATTATTTAAGCACTTTTCTTTTTTACTTTGTTATTTTCCTTTTAGGTAGGGTCTTACTGTTTAGCACAAGTAGGCCTTAAATTATAGCTACACTGTCTAAGCAGTGTGTTACTTAAGAAACTTATCTCTGAGAGCTAACACCTTTCAAAGGACTGGACACTTTCAGACATTTGTCTCTTTGTCTTATCCTTTACATCAAAGCCATGATAAAGACTTCAACCTTAAAATTCTTACTCTGTGAAAGAATTCACAATTTAAAACATTTTAAAAGTGTTTGTCAAGATTACTGCAAAATCAAAACAATGAAAAAGGAGAAATAGTGAAGGAAGGATAGAGCCTGGGTAACAGGAGACACAGAATCAATGTGGACTCATCAAGATTAAGCCAGAGAAGTCAGTCTTATGTAACAGAATTTTTTTTTGATGGAGAAGGCTAAATAGGGAAGGCATCTATTTGCTTGAGAAGTGTGAGGTTGGGGGAAAAGTAAATGTGGGTGGCTCACCTCTGGCTCAGATTTTATCTTCTCTGCCAGGCAGACTGATACTTAAATACTAGCAGGGATAAGATCAACCCAAAGAAGTTTGACCTAGAGAAAACAAGAGTAGTTACCTCACGCAGTAGGTATAGAGATGGAATAGGAAGTTGGATGAAGCAAAGGCAGCATAGATGGGATCCTGAGGAGGTAGTTAAAGGCCTGTTCTTGCATTTTCAACTCCACTAAGAAGAGATGTGGATAATGAGCAAGTTCATAGGTCTGGGAATTTTAGTTTATCAAAACTTCAGATCAGCACCTAGTGAGTGGCTATTTAAACATTACAACCAGGCCTGGAAGATGGTTTTGTGTGATTAAGAGCACTAGCTGCACTTCAGGAATACCTACCTTTGTTTCCCAGCACCAAACATGACTCAAAAACATCTGTAAGTACAGTCATAGGGCTTCCCATTTCCTCTTCTGGATTACAGACAATAAGAATGCCCATAATGCACTACATACATGTAGGAAACCCTCATAAGCCTAAAATTGAAATAAATGAAAAATTTAAAGACTTAGACTGTGTAGATGAGAAGATATCATCTTATGGAAGTTGTGCATTATGCAAAATATATTTGTATGCTGCATTTGTTACTAGATTACATTAAGACTTCTGGGAATCCAAGATTATTGAAAGGCCACCTGAAAAGCCAGTCAGAGAGGCTTCACACACAGATGATAATTAAAGAATGGAACATGGTGCTTCAGCAGAAGTCAAGTTATAGCCACAAGAAGCCTCGATAACGGTTTTAAATCATGAGAGTTGATAAGGAGAATACCAATTACATAACACTGACTACATTTAAGAAACATTTTTACTTACATGTTTCTTGTAAAACTTATGTAAGATGTAATCAAAGATTTTTTATAAAATAATATTTATTGTGTGACTGACACATTTATATGTGTTATTCCATTGATCAAATGAAGTATTGTTGCTACTTTTAATATTTTTTTACCCATTTCATAGGCATGTATATAAAGAAGGATAGTTGTTTTCAAAACTCTAGTTCCCTCTTCTCATTTACCTTCCTCTCCTGATGAAACCCATCTTTCCAAGAAGTCTTTTCCTAATTTTTGAGTGTAACCCACAGTTTACTCCCCCCACCCCAAACCTAGGTGGAGGGCTATTTGCTCAGGTAAGAGAAACTTAGGCGTGCCTACCATCAAGATGCTTCCTCAAGAAGTGTTAACTTCCCATACTCTCTCAAGGAGTGGAAGGTCCTCCTTGAAAAAGAAAACGTAGGAGACCATTTTCTTGTGTGTGTGTGTCTGGTGCAGATAACCACCGAAATGTGCAGCAGCGAGTTCATGATTACAATCACCATCTTAAATCCAGAAGATGCAGTTTTACTGCACGTGGCCCCATACTCTGCCTCTCTTTCTGCCTCTTCCTCCATCTATATTCCTGTCTAGATATTTAGAAGAGGTTTTCTGTGTTTTTTTTTTTTTTTTGTAGCAATTGAGAGTTTAGGCCAAAAGTATCTTCCCATTATAAAATATTTTTATTTGATTTTTCAATACTTTAAGAGCCATCAAAAAAGCCTTTCATGTTTCTTTCATCCATTCTCCTGCTGTACCAAGACAATCTAATGTAACAGACAAAGGGATACTTATAGTCTCCAAAAGAAATAGCACTTTGCACCTTAATGTTTAAAATAAACCAAGCAAATTAAATGGAAATGAACCATTTTTTTTTCTAGTGAACTCATTTCATAAGGCTAAGGAACAGGTAAAGAACCTCGAAAAATTTATTGTTTGGAGTATTGACTCGTTTTGTAAAGAAAATCTATCTATGTCCAACTTTTTAAGCTATCAATAGGGAATCAATTGAAAAATATTGAGCAGTATGTAAAGAACTATAGGTTCAAGTGTATAGTCGAAACTAAAACCTCATAGGTTGACTTTTACCCTGTTGTGTTGTTGAATTATAACTGACAATCATTATTACCTCATAGTGAAGAAACAAGGTAGTTAAAATGCTAGAACTGGCACCTTTACTTTTTGCAAATATCAATACATGAGCAACATCTGTGTTCATGACAACGCATGAATACACATCAACACTTCCATATGAAAAACTGAGCAAATAATTAGACTTCAAGTTGCTTTCCAAGAGGAAGGCTGTGGAAGTGAACTTGTCTCCTTCCTTGCTTTTCTCCCTTGCTGTGTGAAGACACACTGGAGGTTCTCCTGGTGGTTATTGTTGCTTATTTTGGTGTGAACAAATATCTTACACTATGCATTAACCAAAGTGTGACAAGAAAAATAAGAGATTCTCACATCATTATCATATCCCTTATATGCTTAATAAAGCTTCTCTTTATGAAATGAATGTAGGTTTGCTCTGTCCACTACATCATTTTGGAAATAAAATTCTATATAAATTGAAAGCATTGTCAAAAGTCATAATATGGCTTGTATTAGTAAGGCGTGTTCTATACTATCTTCAGAAAATAACATTTTGTGTAACGTCAGTTAAAAGAAAATAAACCCACTCTGCAAACAAAACTGAGAAATAGGTCTCTGTATATATTTGCATCATCTCAATACAGTCGTCTGACCTCAGTCATTAAGCGTAGCTGTGGTGTAGAACACATCTGCTGAGATTGCAGATTCTTCACTATTCTCTGTGTCAGTGATTGATGTTCAGGCACCTCAGCATTCCAAGAGTTTGGTTGCTATTGTTTTGTTTTCCTTCTAATCTGTCTCCACACCCCTTTTCTCTTTCTTTCTTTTAAAACAAACTAAAAATAATTCTGTAACCTCAGAATTACTTGAATTACCCTGCTTCAAGTGTCATTTGAAGTAAGAAAGGATTGAATTGCAGTCCTAAATTCTGCCTTAGTGGCTGTGTGTATTAATACCACATGACTTCACCTGTAAAATGATCTGAAAGATACTTACTTCCTAATTATAAAGCTAAAATTGGTTACTGTAGGTGCATCACATTAGGATTCATTGACATCAAATGGCCCTGCACCCACAACTGTGAATGCGCTTCTTTGATATGCTGTTAAGTACCTGTAGAAACACTGTTAAATGGATTGTTTGTAACTTTGGTTATAATGTAAATGAGTTGAAATAGTTCAGCACTTGTAGCTGGACACTGAATTGGATGTTACATGGTTTTGAGCTTAACAGAGAAATGAGAAGTCATTTAAGAATGTGAAGAAAGCATTAAATATAATTAAAAATTAAATCTGTACCTTTCCCTGAACCCTTTTCAGAACTCCCTTTCTTCCAGCACTCTTTTGTGTAAAGTAAATTGCAATAGCAAAATTTGTAGCAGCAAATGGAATTAATTACAGCATCAAATTAAATTATCATTACTTCAAAGGAGTATGCAATGATTTAATTTTGACTAGGAAAGTTTATAAAAAGCTAATACTATCAAAGCAATTGTACCAAGTTCATATTTGATGTGTCTGGGCTCAAACTTAAATGCTTCCCTCATCTGCTACTCATTGGTCATTAAATCAGTCATTGAATTCTGTGAGTTAATCATAGGTTGTTATTTGTTACTTGTTAATTGGAGTTCAAACAGAGCCAATATTAAGTAACCTTTCCGCTTTTGTTGACAGGAAAGCTTGTTTTTCCCTTTAGGAGAAGACCTTGAGACCTTTCATTGTTGTTCATTTTGTCACTGACATTTTTTTTTATGATTTCTTGATCTTATCTATCATGTTTAAGTAGCATCTTGGATTAAATTGGGTCAAATTAAAAATTATGTTACATGCTAGATTCATGCTTTCAAGCTCTGGTGGATAGAAAAGTTGATAGCAATTGAGAGGCTGATTTCAAATTATGATTTTAAAATTAAAGAATTTAAATAATTATAATTTATAAATAGAAAATTTTAGATTATCCTTTCAAGGAGATAATTAAAAGAGCCGGCAAAAACAGTCTCATTTTTAAGGGAGGGATTAAAGAGAAAATGAAAACAGAAAAGAAGACTAACATTGAGAGTTCTAGAACTGATGAAAAGACTTCAGAAAGCATGGTGTAAGAATGTCCTTCCAATGTGATCAATCCATAATTCAACATTAGAAACTCTACCTATTAAATTAGCTTTGCTATTGTATCAGGAGAAGTAAGTGTTTACTGTGGCTCATTAAAAAAACCTATCATTTCCTTGCCTACTACAGGTATAAATTTTCTTTTTTCAAAATTCTATTACTGGTTTTATTATGATATATTTTATTGGATGGTTTGGAAAATTAAGTTATCTTTTTTTAAGTGACAGCCATTGTTTAAAATGATTTTTAAAACTGATACATGACTGTTTAAAAGGAAAGATAGAAAAAAAGCAGATTCGGATGGTGAGCATAGGGGAGAGGTGCTGGCTGTTTACACAGTGACACCTCTCTTTTGGAGGCTTTCAACATCTGGTGATGTTTCAGAATCCACTAAAAGTGAAGAACACGTGCTTTCATGTCTGTCTCCAGGGTGCATGAAGTATGACAATGTCTGCATTCGTCAAAATACAGTCCAAGATTTAGCCTTCGAGGAATTCTGAAAACCTGGACTAATTTGATACCTATTCAAAAGACATAGTGTGCTTCTTGCCCCAATCCTGTCAAGTGTGCCAGGGAGCATGGTTCACACATGAAATCATATGGGTGTGAGGCACTAGGACACTCTCATGACATATGCTCTGTGTCCAAAGACCCTTGTAAAGCCCAGAGAGGAAGAGAGCATTCTGTGAGTGAAAGATACTAGTCTGAGTATGCAGAGCTGATGTCCACTTCCGGCAACTTCTGCTTTCTCATCATTACCAGGAAGTACCAATACTCATTCACAGTTGTTTTTTGTGAAGTGCTGAGAGGGGATATCTGGTCACTAGGATCACCACCGTTACCACCACAACTTCTGCTATCAAACACGGCCGCTCCTGAAAACTCGGGACTAGGGAAGCCTTGGCATTTCTAAAACCACAGATGCAATATATACTTTACATTTGACTTTTAATGTCCTTGAGATTAATTTTGCAGTCTGTTTTTAATCACTCACCTAGGTCAGGTTTGGGGTCATTTTATTAGGCAAGGTAAGTGAGTAAGTTGAGCAAGAGATGACAACACAGTTTCCTTGCAGTGATGTTTTATACTTAAAACTTCATGAAAGCGAACAAGATGAATTCTGTTACCTGATGAGTGTTAGCCTCATGTACAACTGGCTTCTCAGCTGTTGTCAGTGCAGACCTTTGCATAGGCATTAGCTGTACACCAGTGGGTGAGCACTGATGAGATTTTGCAACATGAAAGGGCATTGTCACAGACAGCACCGTCCTTTAGCTCAACAAATTTAAATACTTAGGTCCACTCTAAGTTCCTCCACATCCTCACTCTGATACAAAGAAACAGTTTTGTTTTTGTTTTCTTTTCCTCCTTTCTTTCTTTATCACATATATATGATCATTTATTTTGAGAATTGGGAAACCCAGAAAAAAAAAACAGCCATGAATAAGGAGCCACAATGATCCTGAGAGGGACAGACCTTGGACATTCATGAAAATGGAAGGCCAGAGTGTTAGAGCCACAAAGAAAAAAGGCAAAGAAAAAGAGTGTGTGTTCTTCTGGGATACAACTAATACATATTTTTTCTAGTTAGTTATTCTTAAGGAACAGTTTATTATCAATACCCATAAGACTTGCAACTGTACCGCCTCCGTTTTTAAATAAACAGTGAGAGGAGTAGCCACAGGGAGCCTACACAGTAACTACTCTGGAATCACAAGGATTGAGTGTTTACTGCAAGTTCAGCACATCCGTGGACTGTTTGCTTTGAGCCTTGTGTGTTCGTGGCTTCAAGACTACTGGCCAGACTGAAGGACACATTCACATTTGTCTCATTGATTTGAAATTCTTCAGGAGGTAAAATGAGATAAAGAATTTCTGCCTTATTTAGAGTGGTAGTAGTCACTACCTAGAAGATTACGTTTTGGTACAGAGAACTAGGACCCTATTTATCTGTTCCTTTAAGTAAACAAGGAATTTGTAGGTGAAAACTTTTTTGGAATTAATTCATGGAAGGTATGTGAACAACTCAAGTGATTTTAAACACTATTTCTGAGATGGATCCTGTATGAAGAACTCTTGCTATTTCTTGAGATAAAAGGGAACTCTTGAGAAATAAGTTAACAAGACATTCTCCCTCACAAAGGAGCTAAACATGATACATTAGCTTTGAAATATCAGCATAGAATGATGAATCATATTTGACATTGTAGAAGTAAATGACTTTTGGAAAATGCAGTGAATCCCTGTTGATTTAGAAAGTCTTTTATATATTACATTTCATAAAGCACACTGATGAATGATACTTAGGGACAAACAATAAGATGAATGTCAGGACACATACTGTTAAGCTCTGTGTCTATATCAAGAATTTCTTACTCTTAGATTGGAATCTTTTAAAAATATGCACAGCAATCTATTTCCCAATTACTTTGTTATTCAAATAATTTATTTTAGCTTTCATGCATAATTTTATAACCTGGTTTTATTTCATAGACCTTTGGCTTCAATCATCTGTTCATGTATAATTTGCATATCCTTATCTGCATAAAAATTCTATATATTTGTATTTGTATCTTTATTTTTGCATCAAAGTATGCATCTTTACATCCACATTCACAATCCTTGGGGCTTGCGCACACGCTGTTCCCTCTGCCTAGAAAAACCTGTGTTCATTATTGATTCTTTCTCATACTTTTAAAACCTCAAAGAGGCTAGTTCAGTCAGTGGATCCCTTCGAAGGCATCCTGCTCATTTCCTTGTTGACATTTGGCATGTGTTATGTGCTAATATAACTCTTGTTACATAAAAGAATTGTGTAAGATGTAAATTTATAATTGGAACAACACCATCTGCTTTGCTAACTCCATTTTTTTTCTGTAATTTAAAGAATAGCAGAGTATATCAAATAGTTCATTTGGAGTTTTTGAATAAGTAAATAAGCAAATAAACATTGATGAGTACTAAGTTTTATGTGTTACAGTAGCTCTATAATTTTATTTGTTAAAGAAATACCCTGATATTTAGAGAAATGAATGCGTATCAACTCAGGCCACAGCATACACTATAGATTAATTTTAGTCATGGGAAGAGTGTTAGAATATTGTTCTGAAATATGCTGTAGATAAAAATATGTGATAAATTTTTCTTGACATTCTTTCATGGTGGTATTTTTATGAAGATTAAGATGGAGCATATCCATTAGATGTTTTCACCGTGAAAACCCCCATATTCTCTTCTGAAAACTCTGTTGTCCCTGAATTACACGTATAAACATAGATTTCTTTTGATGATTGCTGTGGGAATTATTACTTTCCGCTCTTGGATAATAGAGCCTTGCTGATTCTATTCAAAACAACATAAAGATGGCATTTCTAGGCCCACATGCAAACATCTTCTTTTTCTAAGAATGCCAGGCTACAACTCCTGGAGCAGAAGTCAATGAGAAAAGCGAAAGAAGAAGAAAGGCAACTGTGTCAGCTGTTCTCTTAGAGCAATTCCACGTTAGGGCTCTGCTCCGGGCTGCTGATAACCAAGATAGCATCGTAAAGAATTTAGTCCATCAAGCCTTCATGAAAACATTACCTTGCTATTACATCTTGTGCGTAAGTCGTGATTTATAACAGTGATATTACCTGCAAAGTAGCACGTGCACTGCAAGTGAGCTGATATGATGTATCAGCTGAAGCTTTAAGTATAATTCATTAGTATCTTCATCTGTTTTCATGTTATTTTTTGTTTTTTATTTATTTATTTTTATTTTTAAAAAGGCTTGAAGTTAATTTTGGTGTTCCCTATAACCTGTGCACGACAGCAACATTCCCAATGTAGACTATTACAATTACCATCTAAAGAGGAAACACTATGCTCTGAGCTATGAGAATGCAGAACACTAGACTCAGGTCGTAATTACAGTCAGGACCACAAAAAGGACAGTCCCGGGACACAACAAGTAAATGAAATCCACAAATAATCCCAAACCTCCTTTATAGGGAAAGCTTTTTACCTAGAAATGCCATCATTTTATAGAATTGATGGAACAGCCTCTCCCTGTCCCATTCCCGGTGGAGGTTAATAACAAGCTGTGCAATGGCCCAAAGACACAGAAGCAGAAAAATGGAGGTTATGGCTTTAATCAGTACCTGAAGCACAATGTGTATTGTAGATGGTTTCCTGACTGACCGTACAATGTGAACAACACAAATTTACCATTCAACCAATGGTTTTTAAAGCATCAGTCTTTAAAAACAAAACAAAGAAAAAAGTAGCAACAACCTAAACTGTCCACATGTAATGAGCTACTGATTCCATAAAGCTCAAACTGAGCTCATAGTATACAATCTCAAGTATTATTCATGAGAAAATAACAATTCTGTGGAGACCAAGCTAAGGTCCACTCACTTTTTTTCCCCTTTTCACTCTGCTCTGTGATTATTTGGAGAAGAGAAGCATACTAACCAATACTTTACACACAAAGACATTTACAGACTACTATTCTACTTTATGGTGGTTAGTGTTTTAGCAGACTTTGGTGGCACATTAGTGCTCTTGAGGAGATGACTAGTTCTCAAGAGGTTCTCAATGCCATCCTCCCCCTGTGATGGTAAAATATATGGGTTTATTATTCACACCAATGGGAAACACTCTTGACCTTTGAATTTCTAGCAACACTGGAAACCTTCAAAATACTGCCGCAGGCATGAAAAATAATGCAATAATGTCTTAATAAATTTTACCGGAAAGATCTCAAAACACTAATTCCACAATTATTGATCTATTCAAGGACACATTGGTGAGGCACTGAGTCATCTGACTCTGAGCTTATTATTTTAACTTTGATTTAATTGCTTCTAAGGAGAAGTAGTATGGAGAAATGGAAGCCCTGAAGCACTGCATCTTCTACAGAAGTCAGCGCTACTTCTCAGTTATCTTTTATCTCACTGATACAGTCAAGTCTTACATTTTTGGCAAGAAGGTGGGGTGGGTTCTTACTAATAAAAAACAAGTTCTTCTGTTTTCCACTGGTGTAAAGAAAGCATCACATGTTACTGACATGTCAACCTAATGGAATATCATTTCCTCTAACCAAAGAAACTCTAAATATAAACATGATAAAATCCCAGAATCCATCTCTTTTATGAACTTTGAAAATTTCTAATAGTGACTGAGATTCAAATTAGGTGTTTTCTCTGTGTGTTAAAAAACTGAACAGGCAATAACTATTTTTTAAAAAATTTGTAGTTAGACTTTTCTTAAAACCAAAGTATCATATCAGAAGGAACAAGAAGTACACATAGCTAAGCGTTCCATGCTTCAGTGCAGCCAATAGCAGAGCCGTTCATTGCTCATGCACATAAAAAATACAGTTGGGCTTTAGAATATTATTTCTTGAGCCTAGTGGCAAATACTAGATGTCGGACTTCTTTCAAAGTTTGCTATTCTGACTATTAGCTTCTGTAGTTGTTTGAATAAGAATGCTCTCAGGAGGCTCATATATTTGAATGTTTAGTGTGAAAGAGTTTTGCGGAACTCCAAATGTGAAGATAGTCTGGTAAGTACTTTGAAGAACATAATTACTAAGCTATTGTTTTTACAATCCTAAACTATTTTTCACATTTTTAGGAGAAAGATCAGGGACATGAAAAATGACACATAAGCTTGGGAGGGAGTACTGTCACAGGCTTAGACAGTTTGTTTAAAACATTTGTGTGTGTATGTGTGTGTGTGTGTGTTTTGTTTGTTTGTTTAAAACTTTTAAGACCAAGAGATGAGGTTATGCCCCAGGGTGCTAGGAGCAAGTTTTCATGGACTCAGGGCAGATGCAGCATTCTGGAGAGTAGGCACATAATAAAGAAAATACCTATCTTCAGTGAAAGTCGAATGAAAAAAATAAATATGCTGTGTTTTAAAGTGAATTACTTTTAAATGAGTTCTGTGTTGTATCATCCTGGACTTTGTCCTTTTTGGGTTCTGTGTTGTGTAATGCTGGGAAATCCAATTGTCAACTCTTAGCAGGAAACTCCTTTGTGATTCAATCTATGGGTACTCTGGTTTTATGTTCTTCCTGGGACATGGACATGGCTAATGCTGTTCTCATATGAGACTGTCCCTCCAACCTGATAAGATTGCAGTACCCATCCTTACCATCTATGAAACTTGAGGCAGCTTGTTTGAGCTCTCTGAGGATATGCCTTTCAGAAATGCCATGAGATTCAGGTATGCTGAAGTGAGATGCACTGTGTACACACAGCTCAGTGCATAGCATCCAGTAACATTCGAAGATGCAGGAGGTGGGAAAATGGAGGGAAACTATGTGCACAGGTGTGATTTTACACTGCCTGTTTTATAGCTGTCCCCAGTCGGAGGCTCCTGAGATCCTTCATACCCACCCCTCAGTGCACCTTGTTCTCTTCTCAGACATTCTTTGATATTTTTTTAATATTTGTATGCATAAATTATTTTTTCAAAGTTTACTGAGGTCTTCCTCAGAGACAAAAGCAAAACCAAACACAAGTAACTAAGTACTTAATCAACCAAATAAATAAACAAACAAATAAGTACAATTTTTCAGGTTTGTATTGTCCTTAATCATAGAGTGAATATCACATATTCAACTTTATGTATTCAAAAATGTATAAAGAAAGATGCTATTCAGTAGTGAGTAAGTCACGGCAGTGAGAACTTTGGACATGGGAATGGGTATTAGCAGTACAAGGGAATTTGCTAAAATACTAGACTAAAACTACTTGTTGACATTATAGGTCATCTGGATGAATAGACACAATCTATACCAGTCACTGGTAAACTCTTGGCTTGGGGATATATTAGAGTCTGATGAGCAATTTTCAGTTCATTTGTTCTGGAGAGGAAAACCCGGCAGTTTCTCTGACAGTACCTGCACGGTTGTTAGGTCAGGAACAGTGACTCAGCCCCCACCTCATTATGCCCTAGGACATTAGCTCTCTGTTGAAGATTAGTCTCTGGAGGAACAAAGCATAGCTTTCTGTCTGATTCTGGCTCCAGGTGGCTTTGGATTCTGGGAATCATTCTCATTCCGAAGTGAGCACTGTCACTGGTTACACATGAGCACACTGCCTCATTTTTCCATAATCCTGGAGAAAGGGGCTGTGTCATAGTGCATGGCAGAGGCTCACAGATCATATGCAGACCTCTGTGTTAAGCTGCATGCTTCCTAGGGCTGCATGTCTTTCATGTTTGTTGCTGCTAGCAAAGAGCATGCTAAACTAAAACATTTAATTTTTTTTAAATTTTATTAGTTTTTCTTTCTAGGCATAGATTAGGCAAACACAAAACAAAATAAAGGGATGAAATCTGTACTTTAGAATCTTATGCAGCATCTCCATATGCCATTAATATGACCACATTATTATATGTGGACATTCTGCTTCATCCAGTTTGTATGCAGGTAGTTTAGAATATACTGGAATAAGCAACATACACCTAACTTATTTGAAGTGTCCTCTAGATATTGGGAAAATCACTAAATCTCAATCTTGCTTCAAATGTATTTTCAAGTGACTACAATTTTGTAAGGAATTAGACAATGCAATCCCATTTGCCAGAACCTCAAGTACCTAACCGGTATCATACCTCATGACGTTTCCTTTTAGTACGGCTTAATATTATAATTCTTATTCAGAAATGAGCGTTTGTAAAATAAATCAATAATTACCTTTGTCTGTATTTATTTAATGAATCCACAGGAAGACTTCATTAAATTATAAATGCCTCATTACTGATGTTCTTAGAATAGATTTTCAAAATTATGGCATGAGGCAGTTATTAATTCCAAGCAAGATACAATACAGAGAGATCAGTACATGTCCACTGAAATGATTGCTGGTTTTACTAATGCAATATTCATGAGAATTTGCCAAGACAATCACATTTAATCCTGAAGACTAAGGATTTGAAATGAATTCTTTTAAATTGTAATTGTCCATTGGCAAGAAATTTCAGCAAGTTTTATTTTTTTATATAATTGAAATAACTTTCCATCCTGCCGATATGAGCTGGTTTTGGAGCATATTTACAGCTCTTGGATGGAAGGAAATATTGGATTTACTAACTATTCTTTATAGTAGCATTTTATATTTCACTACGCTAAATGCTTTTTTTTACAGGGACAGATGATCCTTTGCCTATCGCTTATATTTAGAGTAGAAAATAAATTGTGATAGGAATTATGGCTTGTACCAACTCTGGTAGTATTCTTTTCCATACTACCTATTTCACAAAGTTTGGGTCCGTGATGCATTAAAGCTTCTCAGATTTGAGGCAGCATATTGGCACGCCCAAGACAGATGGACAATGTTTACAAACCAAGACCTTTTCAACTGTCTCTGACCCTTGATGTTTTAAGTTATTTATTTAATACAAGCAATTAATCAAATATTGTAAAACCTGGGCATTTCTATGCTCTAGAATTTAAGCATTTTATGTTTCACATTGCAGGAAATAATAAGTCGAAAGCACTTATCTGTGAATTTGGGACATTATGTTTAAGATTTATTTTTATTTATTTGTCTTACTTGTGTGTAGGTTGTGTGACATGCATGTTCGTGCCCAAGGGGGCAAAAAAATGGCATTGGATCTCCTGTAGCAGAGTTATAGATGGTTATACACAGGCTGACATGGGGACTAGGGACTGAACATGGACCCTTTGGAAGAGAACCAAGTGCTTTTATCCTCAGAGCAATCTCTCCAGTGACTGGGACTTTTATTTTATTTTATTTTTAACACTTTAACATGAAAATACTTCTATTCACAACACTTGATTCTCCTTAATAATTGGAATTTGAGGAGAATATACTATTGTGGTCATCTTGTTAGAGAAGTGTGGAAAGTTGAGATTTAAAAAAAAAAATTCTTGTCTCTTCTGTTATAAGAAACACATTTATACCAGGAGAAAATCCTGACAAGTTAGTGCTGGATTATCAAGTATTACTATGCATCAATTAGGTTGCAAGGGCTGCATCTAGCATAGAACTAGGATTTGAACCTGTCCTGAGGTGTTCTCACCACAACTCCCCGGAACGTCCAGGGATGGGATCACCAGTCTTCTGGTTCTTCTTAGATATCACAGAAGCCGCTCTAAACAATAAATCAACTTTGGCTGACTTACTACAGTAATACTTGTGAGTTCTCTCAAAGCTCTCTCAGTGATATCTGCTTGTACCATACTGAGAATCCACATATACTGGGAGAAGAATAAAATTGACTCCTCTTGTTTCCATGAATCAGTTTTCTTCCTCCATGTATCCTCCAGGGATGAGGCAGAAGGAAGAGAAGGGAAAAGGAACAGAAGGGATCTTGTTTCACTAATGCTACAGTAGCAGCCTTGTAGCTGAGAGCATTCCCTTGAGTTCTTGAAGACTACTTTCTTTTTAAAAGCTCTTACTCATATCATTAGGAATCCCTCACCTAAGAGGCTGTCAAAATGGCTGAGTATGTAGAAAGTGGAAAGAAGGGCATTTTCCACTAAGCCCAATAGCCTGACTTTGATCCTTGGAATCTGCAGTATAGAAGGAAGAATCAAGTCCTTTAAGTTGTCTTCTAATTTCCACATGTGTCTCTTGTATATGAGTGTGAATGTGCACATGAAGCCACATTCACAATAATAAGTAACTTTTTGTTTTTAATTTTTTTTGAAATTAAAACACACTTGCATTATTCCCTGGATTCACTTTCTCCCTGTCTCTCCCCATGCCCACCCTACCTTACCACCACTCCCTCTCAAATTCATTGCTTCCTTTTCTTTAATTCTTCTACACTAATAAATGTATAAATATATCTTGTTCAATATGTTTAATGTTCCCTGTATTTATATCAGTTCTGGGACCTACCACATGGTATTAGATAACAAATTAGGGTCTCATCCCTACGGAAGACCATTTCTCCCACACTTAGCATTCCTTAGTTTCCTGTAGTTCTTTGTTTATTATTGAGCATCCATGAGATTTGCCCCTTCCATGCTTGCATATTTATATTGGTATTGTACTGGTAGATCCTGTTTAGGCAGCCATATTTTTGACATATACCAGAGGATGAAGCTTCCCTGTCCTTTCTAGGATACTCAGCCTTTGATGCTGTTATCTGTAATTAACAAATACATGGACAATATTGAAAGGGAAAGTGTGCTGGGCATGGCCGCAGATAGGCTGCTTATGCTTCAGAGAAGCTGCTTATGTCTTACCACATAAGCAGAACTAATGGTAGAGGTGGGCAAAACTAATTAGACCCAGTGGGTTTTTTAAATATAAAAATAATAAGACATGAATTTGGGTGGAGAAAACTTGGGAAGAGAGAAGTTGGGGAGGATGGAGAAGGAGGAAGCAAGAATAGATATGACAAATCCATTGTATACATGTATAGAATTCTCAAAGAATGAATAAATAGCAAAATTTATATTAGGCCATGAGCATTAGTCTAATTAATCAGCACATTAACGCTTTAAAAAGGAAGACATGTAACATTTTAAACTCAACGCGATTTTTGTTCATCATGCCTAAGATAAATCAAAATAAAAATGTAAAATCAAATTAAATAATAAGGGGCCCTTTATCTATAATAAATACAGGAGACAGAAAACTTCTAATGCACTTAACAGTGTCCCAATTATCATCCTAAAAACTTTCCTTAAGTTAATCTAGTTTTATTCAAGAAGTTTTTTTTTTTAAATATAAGATTTCCAATTATAAGCTGATGGCATCACGTTGTTGCCTAGTTTAATAGTGAGAACCCAGCAAAAGCCTAAAGGTATGTGGTCCAAACCTTCAGGCTTCTCATTTGTGATTTAAATTTTCTACAGCTACACATGGCTGTATGTCCTTTTAAACCCTTGCCCCATGTCGTTCCTCTCAGCTAAGGCTTGATGAAAAGGGAGCCACAGACAGTGTGAGCTGATGGACTCTGACAAGGGCCGGCAGTGCAGGTACCCTGTGCTTCTGATTAAGTGAAAATCTACATGCTTTAAAACATCAGTTTAGCTGATGATAGGGTTGACAGCCCTGCTGTTAGAAAACACTTCTCAGAGGTTGAGGACAGAGGCACATGCTTCTTTTGGCACCTTAGGTGATGGCATTCTGAAGTTAGCAGCCACAACTTTACCCTGAGAATGATTTTAATATTGCTTTGAATAATTCAGACAGGAAGTTAATTTTACATAATTATGCTAGCTCCATTTTAGCTAATATGTAACCCAAAAATTAAGGAATCAGATTTTAGTTCCAGCTTGTCCTTGAACAAGGTATTGCAGCCTTATGTCACGGTTTAAACAAAGCCAAGGTAAAGACAATGGGTGTGTCTTAAGCTGCTAATGTCTGGGTGATTTGCAACTAATGACTAATACATCATTTTAGTGAATACCTCATTTCTGTGACAAAAATGTCTGGTATTGTGAGTGTCTTGCATTTGGCTCTAAATAGACCCCTTTGATTGGATTTCACTCTATTAAAAGGGACAGTCTCAAGTCTTGTTTTTCTTCTGAAATTGGGAGATTAGATTAAAGGAGTCAAATCAGAGGACAGGAGTGTGTGGTGCTCTCATGCAGGCAGCTGCGCACCTTCTCAGTGGCAGACTCCGAGAGGAAGGCAGTTCAGTTCCCTTGCAAGTGTGTTTTTCAGAATATCAATTACCCATGAAAGAGATGTCTCAGAATTACCCAAATGTCAAGATCTTGCTTCTATCGCAGCAGTTTTTCAGAAATAAAATAAGAGGAAAGCAGCTTTTGTCCAGTGCATACCCTTGAACAATGTCTGCTTTGTAATTCTTATCATATGACAACTAATCAATCGACTTAACCAGACCTTATTTCCCATCATTTCTAACAGCACCAAGGAAAAATTGGAGTTAAGTTTAATGTTGGGACAGATGACATCGCCATTGAAGAGTCCAATGCAATCATTAATGATGGAAAATACCATGTAGTACGTTTCACGAGGAGCGGTGGCAATGCCACGTTACAGGTGGACAGCTGGCCAGTCATCGAGCGCTACCCTGCAGGTAAGCAAGGGCATATGGACCTGGGTACAGTTTTATGAAAAGCAACTGGAAAAGCAAAGCAATGTTTGCGTCCGTTTCTTCAAATTGTGGCTTTTTTGAGAAACCATTGAGCATTTATTAGAATTTAGAGGCATATCAATGTAATGCTGTCCTAAACTGTTCTTGCTACTGTGTACAAATGGCATTTTATAGATGAAATTGAAGCTACACATTATTGTTTGCAAAATCCAGAACATCAGTGCACCAGAAAAATGCACACACAAAAAGCACAATGTGTCAAAGCTTTGTACTCAATCCTTGCATTTGAACAAAGGAAAGGCTTTGTCAAAAGTAACAGGTAAAATTTAAATCCAAGGAAAGTAATATTATAACACTTTTTTTTCTTAGAGCAAATAAAACTGTTTCTTTGACAGTGGCACGCAACAAAGACTCAAAAGGCGCAGGAAGAACAGGAGTCAGGCAGAGATGGAGCCAGGAATGAGATGACAAGAAACCCACAATTACAAGAAACGCTGTACCACAGATCTGCAACTAGGAGCAAAGGGAGTTCACTTTCACATAACCATAGTGATTCATGAGCACTCTGTGATGATAGTGCCACTCAGCTGAAGTCTGTAAATGTTCTCTTCTTGTGTAGCACAGTTTATCATACAGTGTAGATAAAAATATAAAACTGACCTACATTTCACATAGTAAAACTGATAACAAGAATGCATGCAGAAGCAACTCCTTTGTTGGAATCCTTTGCTTCTTAAAATAAATAATTTGATTAAATAATTTATCAATTAAACACTAGTTTTCTCTGGAACTGACTCATAATGAAGAGATGAAATGTCCTTGACACTTTTCTGAGCTTTTTCTGAATTCCATCATTCTCTGTTCTCAGCCTTAACCTATTCTTCTATTCTGCAAATATGTGATGAATTAAATATAACAAAATACACTTCCTTATGACAAGCTTTAAAAGCAAAAAATAAATAACATGCCTGGAAGTTATTGTAATACTGACAAGTAGCAAGCATTCAGTAAGTGTTTACCACGTTGCTATCCTGGAAAATATCAAGGCTACCTCAGGCTGCACAGAGAGCTCCAAGTCAGCTAGGGCTACATAGAAAGATCATGTCTCAATTAAAAAAAGGAGGGGGGAGGAGGAATGGAAGGAAGGCAGGAAGGAGGGAGGGAAGGTAGGAGAAAAGAAAGAAAGAAAGAAAGAAAGAAAGAAAGACAGGAAGAAAGAAAGACAGGAAGGAAGGAAGAAATAACGAAAGAGAAAGGAAAGAAAAAAGGAAGCAAGAAGGATGAAAGGAAGGAGAAATAAGGACAGACATTATAAGACACATTTAAAGATGTGAGGATGATAGTGAATAATAATTAAGGAACAAATATTTAGAAATAGTTGTCACAGTTATATTTTATAACTAGACACATACTCTAGGTCTCTTTCACTAAGGAGTTCTTTAATTAGTATTAACAAATGAGGAGTGACCCAGGTTTCCATTATTATTGTGAAGGGCACATGCAACAGCTGGCATATAAGATTGTATTTATGGTATACATGTGAAAACACATAAGAAAATGTTATAATATGAAACACAAAATTCTGCATGTATTACACACATAATAACTTAATGTTGTAAAGAGCACAGACATCACCATTGTGTTATCTAAATGTCCACTAATGTCCTCTGTGTGCACGTTAGTACGATGCTAATAAAAGGGAAAAGATGAGAATTTTAAACATTCTTCTCTCTTGGTAGTTTACCAGCAACAAAGCCTTAAAGGTCGAATATAAATTTCAAAGTGTGAGTAATTTAGATTAAAGTTTTTAGAACAAAGTGATTTTAAATATGAGTTCAATATCACACTCTAGTATATTTCTTTTATATCAGCTTGTGGCTTGGCTATTTTTATTTTAAAAATTTAGGGAGGTTATTATTCATTAGAAAAGCTACTTAGACTAATGCTTTTACCACCAAATACTATAATCAGAGAAGCAGGAACGGAACCAACAGACTGTATTTGCTTCCTTTTAAAGTGCCTGCACTGCAAAATATAAGGGTTGAAATTAGTAATTAAGGACAGCACTTAACCTTCCATTATAGGGCTTTGTGGTGAGTGCTTTTATATGAAGCAATTTATCTGGTAGCAACACTATACCTTTAATGAAAAACACCTAAAGCATTGACCAGTGGTGTTACCCTGTAATTGTCTGGAAGGCTTCCATAGAGAAACTAATTAGCAGACGGAGATTTTATATTCTTTTGTAGGAAATGCAATATTCCTACAACCCAACAATTCACATTCAAGAATAAATATTGAAATTTCTCAAGAGCAAACCCCTTTTCAATTATTTTCTGTGCATGAAACAAATTACAAAAATAATATTTTTCAAACTATTTAAAGTTGAGAAAATTGTTTCTTATTTCATGTCAGTTGAAGCTCTAGAATATAATGCATCATTAATCTCTGATTGGTTCCTAATTGCAGTTATGTTGCAAAAGTTCTCTCTCAACAAAACTCGACCTCCTCTTCTCATGTTACTCCACAAAACATTGTTATTTTGCTGCCTCCCAACTCAAGATTATTCTCAATAAATAGTTACTTTGGGAAATAAAATTTTGACTTCATTTGCTACAATAGTATATAAAAATACCTTTTATATCTTTAGAAGGTTAAGGATTAATTTTATTTCGTTTAACTTATACATTTATAAAGAATATATATTGCATACAAGGAACTTATTAGTATCATAGTTTGGCAACAAGACCATTTTTTAAATTTTTTTTATTAATTGCACTTTATTCACTCTGTATCCCCCTGTAGCGCCCTCCTTCTTCCCCTCCCAATCCCATGCATGCCCCTCCCAAAACAACTGAGAGGGGAGGTCTTCTTTTCCTTCCTTCTGATCCTAGTCTATTAGGTAACAAGATCACTTGTAAGTATTCAAGTTTAAAGACATAGTACCTGTAGGAATATGAGGATTATATCATATTTAGCTAAGGATACTTTCAAAAATAAAAAGAACACAATGATCCAAGGATAGATTATTTTTTAGTAACTGGTGTAACAAACAGTGAGCAACATTTGGGTCTTTCAGGCATGCACTTATTGGATGGAATCAGCGGGTAGAAAGGGAGACTGAAAATATTCATGAATAAAAAGCTCATATGTTAAGAAGGAAAGAATAAGAATGAGTGAAAATTAAGCAGGGTGAGTATAGGCTGCATTGCCAGTACTTGACAACAATGAAAGAAGAGATGTTTTCAATTTTTAGTTTCTCCTCTCCTCCCCTCCCCATTCCCTCTTTTTCCCTCCTTTCACTTTTTCTGTTTTCTTCTCTGCGACGTTTTCTGTCCTTCCTTTCCCTTCCTACTCTATACCTCTTGGTCTCTCATTTTTCTGTTAATATTTTTCAACATCCTAATGTTGCAGTGTTTCAGGAGGAGGCAGTAGACAGAGATGAACTGGAAATTTGTGTTGTGAGATAGAGACATAAACAAGGTTGTTGGTGATTAGTTAGCTGAAGAAACAAGAAGGATAGGGAACATCTACCAAAACCGAACCTAAATTGTTATTGGAGTTTGAAGAAAGGAGCAACTGAAGGTCTAGAGAGCTGCAACCAAGTCAATCCTTTCGCAGCAGAAGACCTGAAAGAGAAACAGCTCCAAGGAAGACTTCATGGAAATGTTTGAGAACGTTGTTCTAGCTATGCAATTTGGTTGAAGTCTTACAGATTTTAGGTAGGCACTCAATCCTTTGTTAATTGGCTAATTCTGATAAAATCTTTCAGGTGGCAGGAAAGCCATATATCAGATATATCATTGCCTTTAAATTCAACCCATTTATTTAGATTAATTGCTTATTCCTTTCTCTAAAACTTATGTCATCGTTAATGTATTGATTATTTACGACAGTTCGTTGTTTAGTATTAAAAGTTCGATTTTTTTAAGTTATGTTTAATTTACTTTTGGATATGTGTGGTGATGTAATGAGGAAAATCTACTTCATTTGCAATCAGAACATTTAAAAGAAGAAACAAACTTCAAAACTCTTATATTTTAGCTTCTTTGTGAAACAACCAAATTGAACTTTGAAAAAGCCAACTGATTTTCTCTAGATTACTACCATAGCTAGTAGTTAGTCAAAGCTATTGATTCTTGTCTGTAGTTGACAGAAACTCAAATAACAGAACCCACTGGCTGAAGCCTTTGATGTAGCAGTGGTCTAGACTTTAACACTTTGGGTCCAGCATGATTGATTGCCCATAGAGGCATATGCACTTCACAGTCTGCCATCAACAATGACATAAACAAAGGTTATGAAACAGTAACCCATGGAATGAAAGTAACTTTGTTTACAAAAGCCACTGGCACTTTGTTAACACTAACTTTTTGAATCAGTAGTACTCATTAGTAGGCACTGATTATTTTTAAACTTTACTTGAAGAGCTTAATTAGTGAATTAGGTAAATCATTACAAATAATTAGACTTAGCACATTAGAGTCCTTAAGGACTTGGTGGGGGAAAGTCTATCTTAGCAAAGCCTGGTCCCATGCTGTAGTTAATTGCATAAACTTTTATTTGCACTTGTCAACAGATTCTAGAACCTACATTAAACTTAAGTGGAAAAACATTATCCTCTGCTGGCTATTTTCACTGAAATATAATTACAGATATGTTGATTTATTGTATTATATCATGTGTTGGATCTGTCTAACCCATCCATCAGTGTCAGTTCTCCAGACTTCCTCTTAGGCTCTCTGTGAAGTCTGAGAATGAGAAGCTACAAGTCTTGTTTTTGTTTGTTTGTTTTGTTTCATTGTTTTAATATCTCTTTGTTGGTTTCAATTTTGCTTGTATTTAAAGCTATTCTTGATGTTGAAGCATAATAAATGTTATGTTGAACAATATATTAAATACATTGGCATAAAGTTCCCAGCTACATATCAAAGATGTCTAAGAATATGAGAGAAAAGCTACTTTTTAAAAAATGATTTTTAATTGTTCTTACATTTGGTAGTCCCTGGATATTTTTAAATATAATTTCACTGTAGTTAGTTTCAAATTCCTGTTTATTTGTTTAAGGAAAAATTTCTCTGGTAATTTGGTACATTTTGGACTCAGTTGGACTGTATACAGTGCAGTACACAGATCATGTGGATGTTTTTCAAGCTATTACTCTCTGTAGTAAAACAGAAGTAAGGGATGTTATATCAACAATGCTAAACTGCTCCATTTTAAAATTGAGGTCTTATAGTGTCTGTGAGGTGGCATTTTTGTTTCGTGCTTCCTATATATTTACAAGAATACTTGTTATGTTCTAACACAGGAAACAAATCTTTCCGTGACCTCCATAAATGGTCTTTTACTCAAGCTACAGAATAAGCTACACTATCTGCCACTTATCAGTCTTCTACTATGTTGCTCTTGGGCCAGATTTTCACAGGCCTAAATTAATCATTGTATGAGACAATTCAGAAATGTGTTTGGCTCTAGCAGGATATTTATTTCTATTTTTAAAACATAATCATCCGTGATCCTAGAAAACAAGTGTATTAACTACTGAACTAAAAGAGTTAAAATTTTCAGATATGTATTAATATTTATTAATGGGTGTCATTGTGAATAGTGCCCTCAAATATAAAGATTTTTTTCTATTTATTCCACTATTTTTTCTTCCACTATAATCAGTTTCATAATTGGGACATAACATAACATCTTGACAAAAAATATCCCAATAAAATAAGATGGCATTCCTGATTCTCTATCAATTGGTATTTGAAGCTAAAGTTAAATTGAGCTCCTTTAAAGAATTCAGTATATTTTGAAACACTTAACAAGTATCAGTTTGGTCCAGTTTTCAGTGATACCTCTACCAGTTTTCAATGGTACCTTTTTATTTGAAAATGTCCATGTTTTATTTCCTAGGAACCAACCAAGATAAAACAATATTCATTAGTACTACATGAAAGAAATTTTGCTTAGTAAAGGATATCTTTTGTTATAACCTAAAAAATACCTTTTTGTGGGAAGATTCCTATTTAACTCCCTCTTTTATTTTCAAGTTTTCAATGTGTTCTTTGTTTAACAAAGTATATTCATAGCATGATAAATGGGCCTTATGATTCCATTCATTATTTACTTATACAAAAGCAGACATCAACTTGTCATGATTTTGAAAAAGAGTAGCTGAAGATGGTGACAAATTGCATTTAACAGTTTTCCTCTAGTGATGTCCATAGACTAGTGAATTTACCTTCTGGCTGTAAAGAATGAGTTGATTGTTGGATATGAGTTTCTCCCACCAGTATGATCTAGCTAGATGTGGTGGCTCATGCCTATAATCTTAACACCCAGTGGGCTGAAGCATGCTTCCTTACTCTATGACTTAAAAATAAGTTGTTATTAAACATCACTTTATGACAGCAGAATGCAAAGCAGTTAATTCGGTCTTCACTAATGAGAAGGACCTGTGTAAAGCACACAAGTTAAATACTAACTATCGTTGGTTATAGATATTGTCTAGTTTAATGTTTCTGAATCTTCTATGATTTGGGGGCTATAAAGAAACTCTAGTGAAGTAGAGCACAATATCTTTAGAGAACTTACACATATATTTGTATTATAATTAATTTGTGTTTTTAACTTTTCTAACTTGCCTCTCTGCATCAACAAATGGGCCTTGAGTCTGTTTACCTAAGACCTCCAGATGATCTTTGTGAATGGTGAGATTTTAGAGAAAGATTTGAATGTGTCATCAGTCAAATGTAACCACCCTCTATTAACCTTCTCATTACCTTTCAACCAATGACAGCCCCTTATTGGTTTGCCCTTTACTCATTCATATAAAATCATATTCCTTTATTACAAAAGACCAACTTCTGTTTTTAATTTTAGAAAAATTTCTGTTTAAAAACAAACATAGAAATGGCATTATCCTTCTAATATGTATATTTGGGCACTGATACATACAATGGTAAAATGAAATAATTACTTCATGTACTTCCTGATATTTTTCACTTTTTTGGCATGATTTAAGCCTAATTAGCATTGTCTGCTTTCTATTGCTATAATAAAACTTTATGACCAAAGCAAATTGAGTAAGAAAGAGTCTAATTTGTATTATAGTTCCACATCACAGTCCATCACTAGAGGAAGTCAGGGCAGGAACTCAAGGCAGGTAACTGAAGGTTGGAACTGAAGTAGATGTCACGAATGAGTGGTGCTTACAGTCTTTCTCCCGTTAGCTCACCCAGCCTGCTTTCTTGCAGCTCCTAGGATCATCATCCCAGGGGTGACACTGCCAAGTGTAAGCTCTCTCACATCAACCATCAATCATGAAAATGTATCACAGGCTTCCTCATAGCCCATTAGGGTGGAAGCATTTTCCAAATTAAGATTCCTTCTCTCCAAATGCCTCCAGCTTATATGAAATTGACATAAAAGTAGCCAGCGTAAATTCTGACCAGTATTTTCACAGGGACCAAATATGTGAATGAGAAAAAAAGATAGAGCTGACGGGACAAAGACACGAGGGATGAATCCACTTCACATGGTAGATTAGATTACAGACTAAAACACATAAGTTAACGACCTGTGAAAACAGGGCTGGTGTGCAGGCTCTGCAAGTAAAAGCCCTTGCTACACTAGCCTGATGACTGGTGGGTAGTCCATCCCAGAACCCAGACATCGATAACCCTAGTCCCCTGTCACTCTTACCATGATATGGCAGGCAAGACAGGAAGATTGGTGGGGAGCTGGAATATGCAGTGCTGTAGCTGATAATAAGAGACCTTGTCTCAAAAATGAGGTGAAGAAGAGAACAGACCCGAAAAATTGTCTTCTGGCCATCGCCTGCAAATAGACACACACACAATATACATACACACAATACACAAATAAAAATAAATCCTGGGAAATCATAATAAACCCTGTACTTTCCTTAATAACTGATATTAATGTGACTTTGTTGGGTTTGAGATTTGTCCATGATTTTCTTAAATTGGGGCAGCGAATGGAAAGCAGATCAAACTCTCATTACTTATTACTTACAACTTCCTATTTGGTTAAAAGTTTAGAAATGATTATCATCTAAATATACATTTTGCTCAATTATATTTCTTCTACTTTTTAGAAAGAAAATTTAAAAGACAGAACTCCATGTTTGCCAATGTAAAAAACAATATGCATTTGAGGCAAATAATTTATATATGCACACGTGCATGTAGATATTAGAAAACACATTTATCATTACAGAATATACACTCAACTTTGTAACATCCCAACAGAGACACCTAATCTAATATTATAGTGGTTTCTAATTAAGGAAAGATGACACAATAGATATAAGAAGTTTTCGAATTATGAAGCCTCTCATAGGCTATAAATAAATTAAATTATGATGATGAATACCTAGTGTCAAATTTAGCCTCATAGATAGAAGAGTTTTCAAAGACAGACTTTCATCTCGTGCAGTTTCAAGTCTGTTTTGTTTTTAGCTTTCTGAATCTGCTTGCACTCAATAACAGCCAAATTCCCCCAACCCTGGAAATCTGAGACTTAACTTTCTTCATGCTAAGTTTTATTGAAGTAATTTGTCATCTTGAGTCCATTATTTCTACTGGTGGCCAAGAGATTTAAAGTGGCCATTGAAAATCCAGGGCAGACTAGTCCAAACATAAGTCTCACCAGAGAGTCACTTTATGCATTTGCAATGAAGAATTCCAACTAGAATTATGAGATATAAAACTAGACAGAACAGAAGAACATTAAGCCTCATTTTTCTAGAAAATGGCAACTAATTGATAACACACCATTGTAATTTTTCAGGGTCACCTCTGCTGGAGTGTTTTAAAACTCTAAGTAGAGCCTTCAGTCTTCCCATTCATTATTTTTTTATTGCTTAGAGTGGCAGAAGATTTGGAAGAGAGTATATTTTATGGTTAGAAGAGAAACAAACAAATGAAGTTTTTAAAAATGCATAGGTGATTTGGCTGAAAAGAGACAGAATGGTCACAATTAGATGGTTGCCTGTGCTTTATGGAAATGAGGTTGCTAAATCAACTAAATTGAATAAGTTTTAAAAAATAGCGTTATAGGGCCTCTGAAAGACTCTACCCGTCAGGGTATCAAAGCAGAGGCTGAGACTCATTGCCAAATTTTGGACAGAGTGCAAGGAATTTTATGAAAGAAGGGGGAGATAGAAAGACCTGGAGGGGATGAGAGCTCCAAAAGGAGACCAAAAAGCCAAAACAAAACAAACAAACAGAAAACAACAACAACAACAAAAACAATTTAAAAAAACTCAAAAAACACAAAAAAAACAATTAAAAACACAAAACAAAACAAAAAACAAAAACAAAACAAAAAAGCCTGTGCCTTGGGGGCCCTGTAGAGACTAATATGCCAACGAAGGACCACACATGTAGAGGACCGAAAACCCCTGCTCAGATGTAGCCCATAGATTCAGTCTCCAAGTGGGGTACCTAGTAAGGGAGCAGAGGTGTTCTCTGGCATGAACTCAATGACAGGCTATTTGATCACCTCCCCCAGGGCAGTGCAGCCTTACCAGGCCACAGAGGACGACAATGCAGCCAGCCCTGGTGAGGCCTTATAGGCTAGTGTCAGAAAGAAGGGGAGGAGGACCTCCCCTCTCAGTGGACTAGGGGAGGCTTAGGAGGGAGAAGAGGGATTGAGAGGAGATGAGGAAGTTGGCTACAGCTGGGATTCAAAGTGAATAAATTGTAATAAATAATAAATGAAAATAATTAAAATAGTGTTATGCTGCATTGAGGTGGAGAGAGACCAGAGCTCACCCCAAATTCCAGATATTTGTAGAATCCTTTGAATCCTCACGTGCTATAGGATCTAGGTTTTACAACAGAGAGTTGGAAAGGTGATATGGATGACTCTCCATATTAAGCATTTTGCTGTGTACTGTGACTTACCATGTAGATATAATGACTTAATTATTCCATTAGCATTCACAGAATCATTGCATAAAAAATTAGCAGTATTCCATTTTGCTTTATAAAAGGGCTTACACTTCCACAAAGTAGTCCATAATTGAAAGAATCCAGGAGAGGAACTCAAGCAGTGCAGGAACCTGGAGGCAGGAGGTGATGTAGAGGCCATGGAGGAGTACTGCCTACTGGTTTGCTACTTACGGCTTGCTCAGCATGCTTTGTTTTTTAACCCAGAACCATCATCCTTAGAATTGCACAACCTATAATGGGTTGGGCTCTCTCCTATTAATCACTAATTAAGAGAATTCACCACAAGCCTGCCTATAGCCCCTAATTGAGGTTTTCTACTGATAGATGACATTAGCTTTTGTCAATATGACAGAAAACTCTCCAGTACTATGTCCAAAAGTATAGCTGTACCTCGAGGTGGCTGGATTGCCATCTCTCTGAGGAACAACCACACTGATTTCCATAGAGACTGTACAAATTTGAACTCCCACCACATCCTCACCAATATGAGCTCTTACATATTGTTCTGATCTTAGCCATTTTATGAAGATAGCATGAAATCTCAAAGTAGTTTTGCATTTCCTTGATGGCTGAGGATGGTGAGCATTTTATCATCATCATCACCATTATTATTATTAATTACAATTCATAATTTTTTAATTCTGGCTATAACTCCCTACCTCATCTCCTCCTGGTCTCACCCTCCTTCTCTCTTCCCCCTGCATGACCCTCTCCTAGTCCACTGATAGGGAAGATCCTTTTCTCCTACTTTCTGACACTAGCCTATCAGGTCTCATCAGGATTGTCTGGATCCTTTTTCTCTGTGGCATAATAAGGCCACCTTGCCAAGGGAAGGTGATCAAAGGGCAGGCAACTGAGTTCATACCAAAGACTGCCCATGCTCACCTTACTAGGGAACCCAGTTGGAGACTGACCTACCCTTGGGCTACATCTGAGCAGTGGCTCTAGGTCCTCTCCATGTATGGCCCTTCCTTGACACTTCAGTCTCTGCAGTGCCCCCTGGGCCCAGATTTTTCGGTTCTGTTTCTCTCTTTGTGGAGCAACTGTCCCCTTGAGGTCTTACTAACTCCCCCTTCTCTCATATGATTCCCTGCACTCTGCCCAAATTTTGGTTATGAGTCTCAGCATCTACTTACATACACTGCTGGGTAGTCTTTCATAGGCCCTCTGTGGTAGGCTCCTGTCCTGTTTGGTCTTCTACTTTCAATGTCCATCCTGTTTTCCCTTCTGAATGAGGATCACGCCTCTTTCATAGGATCCTCCTTGTTGTTTAGCTTCTTTGGGACTATAGATTTTAGTATGTTTATCATATTATGTCCACTTATAAGTGAGTGTATACCATGTGTGTCTTTCTGCTTCTGTGTTACCTCACCCAAGATGATTTTTTTCTAGTTCCATCCATATGCCTGCAAATGTCATGATTTCCTTGTTTTTAATAGCTGAGTAGTATTCCATTGTGTAAATGTAACACATTTCTGTATCCATTCCTCAGTAGAAGGACATCTAGGTTGTTTTCAGATTCTGGATATTGGGAATAAAGCTGCTAATAAACATATTTGAGCAAATGTCCTTGTTGTATAATTGAACATATTTTGGATATATGCCTAGGAGTGGTATGGCATAGCATTGAGGTGGCACTATTCCTAATTTTCCAAGAAAGCACTAGATTGATTTCCAAACTGGTTGTACAAGTTTACATTCCCAACAGCAATGAGGTAGGTTCACCTTTTTCCACATCCTCTCCAGCATGTGTTGTCACTTGAGTTTTTGATCTTAGGCATTCTGATGGGTGTAAGGTGAAATTTCAGGATTGGTTTAATTTGCATTTCCCAGGTGAATAAGGATGTTGAACATTTGTTTAAGTGCTTCTCTGCCATTCTGAATTCCTCCATTGAGAATTCTCTGATTTGCTCTGCTCCCCATTTTTAAATTGGATTACTTGATTTGTTGGTGTTTTTAACTTCTTGAGTTCTTTATATATTCTGGATATTAGTCCTCTGTCAGATACAGGGTTGGTGGAGATCCTTTCTCGGTCTGTGGACATTTTGTTCTGATGACAGTGTCCTTTGCTTTACAGAAGCTTTTCAGTTTCCCATTTATTGATTGTTGCTCTTAGAGCCTGTGCCGTTGGTGTTCTGTTCAGAAGTTGTCTCCTGTGCCAATATTGAGTTCAAGACTCTTCCCCACTTTCTTCTAACAGATTTAGTGTGTCTGGTTTTATGTTAAGTTCTTCCATCCATTTGTACTTTAGTTTTGTGCAGGGTGATAAATATGGATCTATTTGCATTTTTCCACATGTAGACATCCTGTTAGACCACCACCATTTGTTGAAGATGTTATCTTTCATCCATTGTATGCTTTTTGGCTTTTTTTTTTTTTCGCAAGAAGCAAGTATCTATAGGTGTGTCTGGTTTATGTCTGGGTCTTCAATTTGATTCCACTGAACATTTCCTTAAGTGATTTGACATTTGAGTTTCCTATGAGGGTTCTCTGTTTAGATCTGTTCACCATTATTTTAATTAGGTTATTTGTCTTCTTGATATATGGCTTTTTTAGTTTTTTAAAAAATTATTAGCCATCTATCATGTGTGTACTTGGTAAAACTCTTTTGGTAAGCTACCACCTTGCCTGAATGACAGTGTCCATTGCCATGCAGAAGCTTTTCAATTTCATAATGTCATGTTTATTAATTGTTGATCTTAGTGCCTGTGCTAACGGTCTTCTGTCCCAAAAGTCTTTTCCTATGCCAATGAGTTCAAGGCTATTTCTTTCTTTTCTATCAGGTTTGTGGTGAGGTCACTGATCCACTTATAGTTCAGTTTGTTCACGGTGGTATGTTTATATCTTTTGTTCTACCTACAACCATCCAGCTTGAACCACCCAGTATTGTTGGGAATGCTTTGTTTTTGGTTTTTTGTTTTGTTTTATTTTGTTGCTTTTTTCCATTGTGGATTTTTGGCTTCTTTATCAAAAATCAGGTGCCTGTAGGTATATGAATTGATGTCTGTGTCTTCAATTCAATTATATTGATCAATATGTTTTTATACCAATTCCATGTTGTTTTTATTATTATAGCTCAGTAACATAGCTTGACATTGATGTTACCTCCTCAGCTCTTTTTATAATTCAGGATTGTTCTAATTATCCTGGAGTTTTGTGTTTCCATATGGAGCTGAAAATTATCCTTTTAAAATCTGAAGAATTGTGTTACATCATTTTTTTTTCTTTATTAATCTTACCAGTCTGTTTTCATGGAATATCTTTCCATCTTTTCACTTCTTCACTGTCATAAAGTATTTTATACAAGTCTTTCACTTGCTTGGTTAGAATTACTCCCCAAAATATTGTGTATATTTTGAGGCAATTGTAAAAGTTGTTTTTTAAATTTTTTTTTCTTAGTCCATTTTTCATTTGAATATCTGAGGACTACTCTTCTGAAGGTGTTAACCAACTGTAGGAGTTTCCCAGTGGAATCTTTAGAGTCACTATGTATACTATGTATACCATAATGTCAAAGATACTTTCACTTCTCTCTTTCCACTTTATATACACTTGATCTCCTCAGTTGCTTTATTGCTCTGGCTAAGACTTCAAGTACTATACTAAATAGGTATGGAGACAGTGAAAAACTTTGTCTTGTTCCTGATTTAGTGTAATTATTTTGAGTTTCTCACCACTGAACCTGATGTTGGCTCTGGGCTTGTTGTATATTGCCTTCATTGTGCTGAGGTGCATCCTTTTTATTCCTAATCTCCCAAGGACTTTGTTTTATGAAGGGGTTTTTAATTTTGTCATAGACCTTTTCTGCAATTATTATATAGTTTGGTTTTTCAGTTTGTTTATATAGTGGATTACATTTATTGATTTACATATGTTGAACTGGGATGAAGACTACTTGATCCTGGTTGATGATATATTTGATGTGTTTTTGGATTTGTAATGTAATTATTTAATTGAGAATTTTTGTAGCTATGATATTGTAGGAAACTGCTCTGTAGTTTCTTTCTTTGTTGGGTTTTTATCTGGTTGGTATCAGTTTAACTGTGACCACACAAAGCAAATTGCTCAATGCTACTTATTTCTCTTTTTTGGAATAATCTGAGGCCTAGTGGAATCAACTTGTCTCTCTAATTCTGGTAAAATTCTATGCTGCCCCTGGGCTCGTTTGGTTGGGAGACTATAAATACCACTTCTATTTCACTAGGAACCATTGGTTCCTTTAAATTGCTAATCTGTTCTTTATTTAACTTTGGTAAGTACTATGTAGAGAGAAAATTATCCATGTATTTTAGATTTTTCATTTGGTAGAATATATGTTTTTAAATCATGTCCTTATAATTCTCTGTGTCTATTGATGTTTATATTTTCATTTCTAATTTGTTTAATTTGCATCTTCCTTCTTCCTCTTATAGTTAATTTGAATAAGAGTTTGCAATTGTTGATTTTCTCAAAGAAACAATCCTTGTTTCCTTAATTCTCTGTATTATTATTTTTGTTGATATTGTTTTTATTTCATTGATTTCAGCACTGAGTTTTATGGTCTCTTGCTACCTACTCCTTTGTGGTATAATTTCTTCTTTTGTTTCAAGAGCTTTCAAGTATGTTGTTAAGGTACTAGTATAAAACTTTGGGCAGAGTACAGGGAATCTTATGAAAGAAGGGGGAGATAGAAAGACTTGAAGGGGACAGAAGCTCCACAAGGAGAGCAACAGAACCAAAAAAAAAAAATATGAGCACAGGGGACCAAGGACCATTGAGGGAGATAACCTAGAACCCCTGCACAGATGTAGCCCGGTTGCCAAGTGGGTACCCTAGTAACGAGGACAGGGGCTGTCTCTGCAATGAACTCGGTGGCTGGCTCTTTGATCACCTCCCCCTGAGGGAGGAACAGCCTTCCCAGGCCACAGAGGAAGACAATGCAGCCAGTCCTTAAGAGACCTGATAGGCTAGGATCAGAGGGAAGGGGAGGAAGACCTCCCCTACCAGTAGATTTGGGGAGAGGCATGGGAGGAGATGAGGAAGGGCGGGTAGGACTGAGAGGAGATGAGGGAGGAGGAAACAGCTGGGATACAAAATAAATAAATTGTAATAAATACGTAAATAATTTTTAAAAAGATCATTCCACTTTTTTTAATGTAGGCATTTAGTGCTATGAATTTGTCTCTGAAAACTACCTTCATTGTTTTACTCAAGTTTGGATATTTTGTATATTCATTTTTATTCAATTCTAGAAACTTCTTAATTTCTATCTTTTCCCAATTTTTTATTCAGTAGTAAGTTGTTCATTTTCCATGAGCATGTAAGCTTTCTGTATTTGATAATATCCACCTTTAATTTGTAGTGGATAAATAAGATATAGGTTGCTAATTTCAATTTCTCATATATATTGAGACTTGCTTTTTGTCTAAGAATGTGGTCAATTTTGAAGAAAGTTCTATGAGGTGCTGAGAAGAATATATATTCTTTTGTGTTTGGGTGTAATAATCAGTTAAGATCTGTTAGGTCCCATTGTTTTCTAATGTCTGTTAACTGTAGCATCTCTTTTCTGGTTTTTGCCTGGATAATGTGTCTATTCATGACAGTGAGATAGCCTTCCAGTACCAGTGTGTGAGAGATAATATGCAATTTAAGCTATAGTAGTATTTCTTTCATGAACTTGGGTGCCCTTGTATTAGGTGCATGGATATTAAGAATTTCAATGACTTTTTGGTGGATTTGTTCTTTCATGAGTATGTATTGCCTTTCCCCTAGCTCTTGTGATTAATTTACCTTTGAAGATTATTTTGTTACGTATTAAAATGGCCACACCAGCTTGTTTCTAAGGTCCACTTGTTTAGAATCCCATATATTATTTTATTTTGAAATTATATTTATCCTTGATATTTAAGTATGGTTTTTGTTTTGTTGTGTTTTTATTTTTCATGCAGCAGAAAGATGGATCCTTTTTCACATCAATTCATTAATGTGTCTTTTTATTGAGGAATTGGGATCATTGATGTTGAGAAATATCTAGGAGGGATGTCTGTTGATTCCTGTTATTTTATTGTTTTTATTATTATTGGTTTCGTAGTGGTTGTAGTTGCAATTTTGTATATGTGTGTATTTCCCATCTTTTGACTTGTTTGTCTGGAATTGTTTTCTTGGGTGTGGTCACATTCTATGGGTTGTATTTTCTTTCTAACCCCTCTATAAGGCCAGACTTGTTGACAGTTTAAATTTTTATTATATTTTTATTGCATATCTCCTTTTCTCCATCAATTGTAATTGACAGTTTTGCTGGGTATAGTGGTCTGGGCCGGCTCAATGGTGTACTGTAGGCTATAGATTATCTATTCCATCCCTTCTGGTGTTTAATGTCTACAACAAGAAATTGAGTGTTATTCTAATAGGTCTGGCTTTATGTGCTACTTTTTCTCTTGTAGTGTTTAATATTATTCCATGTTCAGTATGTTTAATGTTTTGATTATTTTGTGCTGAGGAGATTTTTTTTGTCCAGACTATCTGGTGTTCTGTATGCTTATTTTAAGTTCATGGGCTTATTCTTTAGATTAGGGGATTTTTTTATTATGATTTTGTGGGTGCATTTTGTTTGAGATTTTTCTCCTTCCTCTATTCCTAGTATTTTTTGAGTTGACTTTTCATAGTGTCTCAGATTTTCTGCAAGTTTTCTGCCTAGATCTTTTTAGATTTAACTTTTTTTTTTGATTGGAGTATCCATTTCTTCTATCACTTTTTTCAGTACCTAAGATTCTCTTGTCCATCTCTTATATTTTGTTGGTAAGGCTTGCCTCTGAGGCTTCTGTTCAAGTTTCTTATTTCTCTCAGCCTGGGTTTTCTGTATTAGTTTTATTTCCACTTTCAGGTCTTGAACTGTTTTATTCTTTTCCTTCCACTGTTTACATTTTCATAGATTTCATAGATTCATTTTCTCTTTAAGTAATCTCTAGCATATCTATAAAGGTTATTTTAAGGTCTTTGTCTTGTACTTCAGCTATGTTTCATTAATCAGGGCTTGCTGTTGTAGAATTGTTGGCTTCTAGTAGAGACATAGTGACCAGCTAATTTACTTATTTAGTGATTTAGTTCTGAAATCTAGGTGTTTGTGCTAGGTACTGATATCTTGTCTTGTATTTTTTGGGGTGGGTGTTGACAAGTAGAAAATTCTTCTGGGCCGCTGTGGGCTCCAAGTAAAATGTGTTTTTAGTTAGTGGGAGCTGACACTCAGAATGTGGTAGGGAGGAGGGGGCTGAGAGAGCTTACCAGAGGGAGAAAAGCAGAGTGTTCCACTAGGATTTTTTGGTCCTTGGAAATGGAGGCATGGAGTGCAGAAGGGCTGCAGTAGGTGGTCTGCCACAGAGCTGGGGATGAGACTTGGGGATTGGACTTCTAGGAGAGGGAGAGGTGAACTAGCCTATCTGCTTAGCTAGGCAGACTGAGCTTTCGGGTCCCAGGAAATGTCTTTTGGAGTTGGGAGCATGGACTAAACAGTAAATGGTAGGAAGGAAGTGTGTAGTGGTAGATCTGTGTGACCCACCAGAGGCGGGCAGTGCCCAAACGCAAGACTGCAGCTGGTAGTCTACTACAGCTACCAATGAAAGTGGGAAGGGGGTGGATTTGGATGAAAGGAGGGAGAGATGGACATTAGGGTTGCTCTACCTTCTTCCCTAGCTGGAATCCCCTGTACATTCCCAAGGAGTGCCTGCTGGAGTTGGGCTGGGGCCAAGCAATGAATAGGGCCTTTATTCTCTATCAGATGGCACCCAATTGTTTTTCATATGGGAATTGTAATACAAATTAATTGTTCATTTTTTACATGCTTGGAATTAAAACAAGATGATATGTGCTGGGGGGTTCTTTACCACTGATATCCATAACCGATCTATAATGTTTACTACTTCACTTCAGATCTTTGAAGTCTAACTTGAAGTTTTGCTGATTTATAACATGCTTTATAATAATGCCGTTTTCCAAACCTTGTCCATTTTTAAACTCCAAATTGCTCTAAGAAGTAGGGAACATGGCCTATGTGACCAAACAACACATTTATGCTGCCGTCTTAAGCAAGATTAAAGTTGAGGTGTTGTGACACTTAAGAGAGAATAGTCAGGACACCACTGCTTGGGTGCTCATTCCACTTCAAGTATCAGTTTACTTTGCCATGCTCGCCACTCCTCTGTACTTTATTTTTTAATTTTTAAGATGGACATTATATATATATATATATGTATATATATATATATATATAGTTGTTTGGAATGTAATAGTTATTAGTTGTAAACAATTTGGAATTGCAAATATATAACTAGACAACCATCTCCCGTTGCTAAATAAAATAGCTTAGTGCTGTATACTCCAATCTCTCTAAACTAGTGTGTACAGTATTCCCTCTTGACTATGGTTTTGTATTCTGTAGCTTAGTTACTAACAGCTAACTTTAATCTGATAATATTAGCTGGAAAGCTCTAGAAATAAACAATTCACAAGTTTTACATCTTTCACTATTGTGAGCAACATGGTAAACTCTCCCAACCTGGCACCGTCCCACATTAGATTTGACTCATCCCTTTCTCCAGCACCCAACACTGGATAGCTATCCACCCATTCGACATTTAAGAACCTTAGGATTACCAAATTTAGCTTGTTTCGGTGATCCAGAGCTAGTGTTTCAATGGGCCATGTTCTTAATGAGGGCAATGAAGTGCGAGAGTAGTTCTGCTGGCAATATGACTGGGATATTTTGTTATAATTGTTGCATCTCGTCATTAGTTATTATAGGCTAATTTCTCACTGTGCCTAATATAAAGAAAACTTTTTCATAAGTATCTGTGGATAGGAAAAACACATCTTAGGTACTGCCTAGGAATCTCAGTGGTTTGAGGTATCCACTAAGGGTTTGGAACAGTCTTAGGATAAAAGTGACTGCTGTATTTTACTCTGGGAACAAATTTATCTTGTCTTAGCTGTCAGAATACGGAGATAAGCACTTCACATTGTTACTCCTGACCTCAGAAAGCATGTAATTGCTATAGCTCTTCCATCTCAAACCTGTTCAGAGACACAGAGTACTGGAGAAGCATCACTAGGAAGGGCACAATTTTAGTTAAGCAAGTGACACAGAAAATATGTTTTGAAAATATTTAAATGAAGGAGTTGACATATAGTAATTTAGGCTACCTTCATAGAAGAGCAAAATGTGATCTGGGTATTGGAGTATCATTTGGATTTTTAAAAATGAGTATTATTGAGACTATGTGAGCATGTGAAGAAAGCTAGGAACATGGATATCACTCCTCAGTGTACCAAAGACTCTTGACAAAGGCCTATTCATTGATTTTATTTATTAAGTTTCACATAACTCAGTCAGGTCCTAACAAAGGCCAAAAGCTTCCAATTCTACTTTAATTTTTTTAGTAAAAAAGTATTATGACCTGCTTCATCGTGCTCCTCTTCTTACATTAGACATGATAAGAAACAGGAGAAACAATAGAATGCTCTTTTTATCCTATTGAAGTTTGAAGTATACTTGGGAAAATGGAAGCATTAATTATGGCCATGATTTTATAATTGGAATTTCCTATCACTAAGAATAAATATGAGGGCTGAGAGAGATGTGCAGTAGCCAGAAGAAGAGACATCTAATGCTTAAACAAGGACCTGTGCTGTCTAGAAAAGACAAATGGATGAGTATTGACTTATGCATTCATTCTGTGAGTATGAATGAAAACCGGCACCAATATGATTCTGTTCTTTGTAAGGAAGCATTTCTAATAATCTTTATAACAACCATAGTCATTTGAGTCATAGGACCATGGTGATACTCATGCTGTGCAAAAAGAGATAATTTTTTGAAGATATGAAGGTAGTTTAAGGACATCATACAGTTTTCCATTTCAAGTGCTTTGGGTCCTTAGAAGAAGTTTAGTACTTTTTCACTCTGTGGTGTTGATGTGAAATTAACTGTCCACCTGACCAATTCTCAGGTAATGATTGTGGAGAGTGGCTGATATATATTAAAATTGTTACTTTGTATCCCAGCTGTAGCCCCTTCCCTCCCCCCTCCCAATCCTCCCCCCCCCTCCCTCATCTCCTCCTATGCCGCTCTCCAAGTCCATGGATAGGGGAGGTCCTCTTCCCCTTCCAACTGTAATTAATATAAAAAATAACAATTTTTAAAACTCATCAAAAGTAGTCTGTACTGAGGAGCACACTTGAGTTTTATTTCTAAAAACATGTATCTTCCATATTCCAACCAATTTTATTCTGTTTTTATTTTTGTTTTTTGTTTGTTTGTTACTAAGTTCTAATTTTTCAAATCATCTTTGTTCTCCTGATGATAGCCCATGTGTCAAAATAATTTCTGTTATCACAACAAAGCAAGCACCACTGAGTCCGGCAATAGGCTTCATTTTTCCATCATTTTTATCTGTGCTGCCATTATGCTAGTGATCTAGGAGTTTTTGGTAAACTTTTACAATTGCAATAGAAAACTTACCCACTTGCTCATCAATTGTATTGTATTTGTCATTTCAATCACCTGCTTTGAACTTCTCCGCTGTCTTACTGAACATACCTAAAAGTCATTAGACTGCTGAGATACATGCAAGAATGAATGGAAACCGATGTGATATTACACATTCCTAATGTCACCTGTGTACCTATTTTCAATGCTAAATTTGGAGGATCACAAGTACAAAGTGCCTGGGTAACATTTCAACACCTTCTCAGAGGGCCAAACAAAACAAAACGTGTGGGGATTGAGCTTCTCCTTGAAAGAGTGCTTCCCTAACATACATGAGGACTCAGGTTCAATCCTTCTGACCACAAGAAAGCCTAATGACAACACACACTATTTCAATATTTAATCAAGCCATAATAAGAAGGCTTATTACATTTGTCCATGAGTTGTGATGGTGTTCATTTTATATTTTTATAGCTCATTTGTAAAAAGAAACACTATGAATGTGAACAGTTTTACCAAATAGCATACTTTTCATACTCTTCTAATTCTAGAAATTATCAAGTCAGTCATTGCACACTTGATGGTGGTGGACCAGGTTCTGTCTAAGGTCTTCTCACTTCTCAGAGCTTAGTTCTCTACAATATATAAAAATAATAATTGCCACCATGTATTTATGACTATGTGGAAAAAAAAACTGTTAAGAAACTGCCCTTTGATGCCTTACAAGCATGTGCCTTATTCTAAAACGCAATATGGTAAAATATCTTCTTATCACTGATGTGATAAATATTGGACAGATTTAGTGGCATGCCCATGAGTATATTACTATGATTTTTTAATGGTATTAATCATAATTAGATGTCTTTTCTCACATACCTTTAGTACTTAAAAAATACCATTTACTATACTTAAAGGAACATTTTCATTTTTTGTGAGAAATATGTAGTACTACTTTTACTATACTCTCAACTACTTTCTTTTGATAATGTAAAATGTTTTAAAAGCTAAGTATTCTTAGTTTAATTAATTACTTTATTTATTTATTCACTTTACATCCCAGTTATAGCCCACTCTCTCATGTACTCCCGGTCCCACCCTCCCTTCCATTTCCCCTATTCCCCTTCCCTTACTCCTCAGAAAAGGAGAGCCCTCTCCTCATCAATCCACCCCAGCATATCAAGTTGCAACAGGACTGAGTGCATTCTCTTGCCCTATGGCCTGGCAAGGCAGCCCTGCCAGGAAAAAGTGATTGAAAAGCAGGCAACAGAGTTCATGTCAGACAGCCCTGTTTCCCTTACTAGAGGACCCACATGAGGATCAAGCTGCTCATCAGGTAATCTGTGCAGGCGGCCAAGCCCCAGTCCATGCATGGTCCTTGGTTGTTACTTCAGTCTTCACAAGGCCCCCTGAACCTGAACCCTAGTTAGTTGGCTCTGTCGGTCTCCTTATGGATCTCCTGTCCCCTGTGTGTCCTTCTGCCTTTCCCTCAACTCTTCCACAAATCTCCCTGTGCTCCTCCCAATGTTTGCCTGTGAGTCTCAGCACCTGTTTCAATCAGTTACTGGGTGAAGCCTCTCAGCGAGCAGCTATGCTAGGCTCCTGTCTGCAGGCATAGTAGATAATCATTAACAGTGTCAAGGGTAAAGCCAACTATTCTTGATACTATATGATGCCGTGATCCCTTAACTTAGTTATCAAATACAAATTCTTTCTTAAAACATGAGGCAACATAGAATTTTATTTTTTAGTTTTGAAGACTAATTAAATAAAACACTCATGGTCAAATATCCTCAGAGCAAAACTGGGAACATACTGTGCCACTTTTTTCTAGGCCAACTTCTCACCCTGCTCCCAGAGGATCACATTTAAGTAACAAATAAAAATAGAATGAAAAAACATTTTTGTAAAAATACCCTTTGTAATTTGGCATGAGTTCCAATTACTGTTGTTAGTATTATATACACTATTTCCATCTTTGTTTATTTCATCCCTACAATACCCCTCTTAAGACAGAAAGTGATCTGTTTTTATTCCAAATAATCAGTATTATACGTTTTGTTGATTTCAATATTTGTACCCAAACATTGAGTTAAATATCTCTACAAATAATTAGCACAAAGTCACTGTCAATTTTTTATCATGGGATTTGGTTCTGTATCTAAGTCTCACTGTTGAATTACTTCTGCTTTCCCACTGCATTGAGGAGAAAAAGCAATAACTACTGCAGTTGCTATAGTGATCGAGTTCCCTAACCAGAAGAATTTATAGTAGGATTTAGAATGAATATCAAACAGTATCAGCAAGCCTGGATCAAAAAGACACTGGGAGCATAAGACAGGTTTTTTAGTGTTTGCAGAGCAGAGATTCATTAAAGCAAGGTATTTGAGAACAGAAGTTCATGGAAGAAACAAGACTTAAGGAGGTGCAGTCTAGTGATGTGTTTAGTAATTCATTGAAATATTATGTTTATGTATTTAGGAATATTATTATAGACATATAATATGTATGTATATATATATGAGAGTGTATAACAACAGCTAAAGAAGAGACCATAAATTTGAAAGAGTGTGTGTGTGGGGTGTAACAGAGGAGGATTTTTAGAGAAAGAGGGGTAGAGGAAGCAATGTAATTATACTGTAGTCAAATAGTTATTCAAAATATTATAAGAACTGTCATATATTTAAAGCCATGCGTGCTTATAGGAGGGATAAAAAGCAAATACAGTTATTTCAGTTCTTCGGAGAAAACAAGTATTTCAAATATAAAATGCAGAATAGGCTACTGGGATTCAGAAAACATTTCTGAAACTAAGGTAGGAGGTGACCTAGCAGGGCTAAGATGACTTGCATCGTGGAAGATACAATTGGAAGGACATTAATATTGAAAATGAAGCTGGATTCTTCCTGAGGATGAAGGCTTCAAAGGCAGCAAAGGAGATCAGAATGCAGACAAGGCTTGTCCCCGCTTCTCTCAATCATCTGTCCAAGTAAAAGAAAGCCCAAAATGTAGTTTGAAATCTGCTTGCATAGACAGGTAGGAGTGATAAAATCCCACATGATCTTAGAAGTCGTAAAATGTCTTGGAAAGCTCAAGTCTCTCTTTTAGTCACCACCTGACACATTGGGGCATCTATTAATTTGCCACACCTTCACTATCCCTGAGGAGTTTCATGGTGCTGTCAACCTGTTGCAGCTTGTCTGAGGTGTGTACCTGTTAGGGCCTTGAATTCAACTTTCAGTGGCATCATTATTTAGAGATAAACATCAAAGGCAAACTCAAGAGGATTGAAACTGGTCCAATCTTGACCACGAGATAATGTTTTCCACTCTGAAATGAAACTACCTTCCCTTTTTATTTGCATAAATATTTTTAACTCTTCCAATGTTAACTGATTATTTACTATCATTTTTGGTGTTTATTTATACAAATTTCTTTAGGTGGCATGTGAGAATAAAAATTAGCATTAAAAACCCGCTAGCCTTTGGCCTTAGAATTTGACTCTGTAATTTTGGAAATGGACACGATAAATATATTTTGATTTTACAGCATTTGCCAAATTGAAGAAACCATAAGCATGTTTCTACAAGTGAATCCCACCTCATTTAATCATTTTACACAGTGCGATCCTGACTGTTTTGCATTGAGCTGTTTCGTAAGTCAAGAAACTTAATCTGTGGCAAACATTTAAATGGAAGCAGGCTCATCTACGTTAGTGCACCTATGAGCAGCTGCAAAGAAGATCGACAGCTTGTCTGAGAAATGCCGTAGAGGGAAAAGATATATCTTCTTTGGTTAAGGTTCCTCTTTGTTCACAATAAAGCTACACATGCCTCTACCTACACTTTCTCCTAGAAAATCTTTTTACAATTATTTTATAAGTAATAAAAAACCATGAAGAGTTTAGACTTTCTTTTGAAATGTCAACTACTTTGGTAATAAGTGCTATGATTTACCACAAAACAGAAATGAACGCAATGTGCTTTTAATCTAAAGTTAGTAAATTAAATAAAGTTAAATCTAACATTAAATAATTTAAATAATCTAAAGTTAACAATTTAAGTTACTCAATTTAAGTGAGTGTGATACAGACATTTACATAGTTCTTTGCTTTTTCGTGTGAACATATAAGATCCTATTTATTTTTATTATATATATTCACCTTACATCCCAATTATAGCCCCTCCCTCCTCTCCTCCTAGCCTCTCCTTCCACCCTCTTCCCCTATCTCCCTTCCCCTTCTCTTCAGAAAAGGGAACCCCACCACCACCAACCCATGACAGCACATTAAGTCTTACCAGGACTGAGGTCATCCTCATCCCTAAGGTCTAGCAAGGCAATCCTGCTAGGGTGAAGTGATTGAAAGGAGGCAACAGAGTCCATGCCATAAACAGCACCCTCTCAACTCTCTGGCGGACCACAGGAAGATTAAACTGCCCATCGGCTACACATGTGTAGGGAGCCAAGATCTAGTCCATGCATGCATGCTTCTAGCCAGGCAGGACTTAGAGCGGTGGGAAGGCAACACCAATCCACCTACAAAACCTTCAGCCCCAAATTTACCCCGCCTATGAGATGTGCAGAGCTAAAGATACAGTAGAGACTAGGGGACTGTCCAACCAGTACCCCACCTGGAATGCACCCCATGGGAGAGAGCCAACCCCTGTCACCATCAACATACTTTGCTAATGTTTACAGACAGGAGCCAGATCCCCTGGGAGGCTCCACCCAGCATCTGATGGAATCAGAGATTGAGACTCACAGCAAAGCATTAGGCGGATCTTGGAGAGTCCTGTGGCAGGGGGATGATGGAAGGACCCAGAAGGGCCAAAGGAATGCCACTTTTCATTATGATGTCTTCACACAATTTGTCACTGTTCTCTGAACAGAAAAGCTCAAACGGTACTCATTTCTATAGTATTTTAGCAATTAACAATAAAATGCTAATATGGCTTAATATCTAGAATCAGTGAATAAGCTTACAATATGATCTTAAAATAACGATATAATTTTGCTAAATATGCCATAGCAAACAACTGCAGACTGTGTCTTAAACAACAGCTTTTAGTTTTTAACTGCTTTGTAGGCAGAGGCATCAAGGTTAAGCTATTTTCAAGGCTCGTTTATTCTGAGATTTGTTTTTTCAGTTAAAGCTGGTCTTTCTTCGGTGCATGCACATTGCTCATGTGTCCTTGTGTGTCCAAGTATTCTCTTCTCTGAAGAATAATCACTAGATTAGAGCCCTCAAATGGAAGATTTAGCTCAACAACATCTTACTTGTTTGATATAAAAGAATAGCACTTCCAGGCCATTTTTCTTAATTAAAATTTATTTATTTATTTACTTTATATCTCTATTGTAACCCCCTCTGTTGTCTCCTCCCAGTCCCACCCTCCCTCATTCTCCCCCACCCCCGACTCCCCTACCCTATTTCTCAGAAAGGGGGAGCCCCCCACCATCTGACCCCAGCCTGTCAAGTCTAATTAGGACTGTCTGCATCCTCTTCCTCTGTGGCCCGGCAATAATCCCTTTCCTGCAACCAGGGGGAAGTAATCAAAGAGCAGGCAGCAGAGTCCATGTCAGAGACAACCCCTGCTCCCCTAATGTCCTCTGAAAGATTCCACCCAGTAGGCGATCGAAGCAGATGCTAAGATTCACAGCCAAACTGGGCAGAGAGAAAGCCATAGGAAAGAGTGGGGGAGTAGAAGGACCTAGAGTGGACAGAAGCTCCATAAAAAGACAAGAAAGCAAACAAATCTGGCCCATGGAGGCCTGCAGAGACTGATGCACCAATCAGACTATTTTTCAAAGCTAAAATCTTCACCAAATGAATTCCAAGGGCCCACAGTTCATCTGATAACAGTCTCTAAGTACTCAATGCATGCTTCTGTCAAAGCATTTATTTTCACTCAACACATTTAGTAGTGGTGCTCATTAGATACTTCCATGATCCTCAAAGTTAATCCCCATGTGCTAACTCAGTACGGCATGACAATTGATGTGTATGTGTGTGAGTGCGCACGCATGTGTGTATGTGTACCAGCTTCAGTTGTCTTCCCTCACAGCGCTTCTGCACATACTTCTTAGGACATAATTGTAAATTTGCTGTTTTCCCCACTCATTTTTCCTGTAGCACTGGAAATCTCAAATACCTCCAGTTTTAGGAATTTTATTGAAGGTGAAATACCCAGATCGCGAGTCCCCAAATGACCAACAGGCTTTGAGTCCAATGTAAAACACACGAGGGCCTTTATTACAAACTCGAGCTGGGTGGCTGCCTTTTGCAAGAACAAAGAGGCAAGTGACCCCCAACTCTGGGGAAACAGGGTTTTTAAGGGAGCAAAAACGAAAGTAGGGAAGTGTAAGTCTTGGCACTATAGGATTGAGTGAAAGGGTCCCTAGAGTAGTTGACCTTAAAATGATTGGTTTGTTTTCAGGCGTCAAAACTGCAAATGATCAGATCTGGCTACCTGGGGATACCTGCCTTGTTATGTGCAGGTTAGGTTGTAGCAAGGGGGAGGGAGTTAACACATTCCATAGCCTTCCTTAGGGGCTACGTGACCCTAGTCACATCCCAAGGTTAATCTGGGTGGGAAACTGCTGGACCCTTGCTCTAAAAGAACTGTGCTCTGGTGACTTTGCCCCAGTCCCAAGAATTAACTCCAAATTTTTGAACCTCTCAAGGGCAATAGGGAAATCCATACTACTTTCCTTTGTACTTATTGCAATTTGGTTACATTTGGATCTTTTAGTTGGTGGTCTTCCCCTAGTATGGGGAATACTCAAGGCATCTTCAGGTCTTCAAGTCTGCCCTTGACAGACTTGACTGCATGGATCCTCTTATGAGAATGCTCTCTACCAGAAATAGCTTGCCAACAGCAGTTTTTACCATCACAGGCATTTGAGAAATAAAAAGTGTTTTTTTTTATAAAAATTTCACAAGAATTTACAAAGAGTAGCCATTGACTTTGCACTCTTTAATTTCTTCTCTGCTACTCTTGTTAGTGCTTTCTGTGCTAAAAACGTCCAAGGAAAAGTGACAAACCTTTCTCTAATATTGCAGTGCCCCCCCCCCCAGCCTCTGAACCACTTCTTCTAAAACTGAGATTTTTCTACATTCTAACCTTTTCTCCTCTTGAAATGACTGTCAGAGCAAATGACAGTTTCAGTAGGTGGGGGAATAGAAAGAATACACACACACACACACACACGTCACTACCAGATGTGTGTGTGTGTGTGTGTGTGTGTGTGTGTGTGTGTGTGTGGCAAGAAAAAAAAAGACAAGCTTGAAACATCAAAGAGATAAGAAAAATTTAGTGGCTTAATTATAAAGATTCTCACAGATGACAGCTGGGACACTTCATAAAAAAAAATGTCAAAGTACTGTAAGATAGCTTTAAAGAGAGGAAAAGGACAAGATGCCAAGTTAAAGACTCCATTACCAAATAAGAAATGTTTTTGTCATTTTGTTTTAATGGTGCTAAGATTAATTTCTCCACAAAAACTATGATGTCATACTTTACTAAGATAGCCGAAGGCTTGTCTTTATGGTTTTGCTATAATACGCCTTGGAGGCCACTTGTGAGAACACCCTGTTCACTGACCCCATTCTACACATAATGGACTGCCCTGCCTCAGGCCACACACTCTCTGGGTCCTTTTAAATTTCTGTGCCCTTCTCTGCCACAGCCTTATGGGATGGGGCTAAGATTTAAATATACTATTTGAAGATTTCTCCGAAGCATCAATAGTGAGATTAAAATGCCCTATTCACACCTCCCTGAAGCCTAGCTTATCCAGGGGGCAGTATTTGCCACCATGCTTCCAGTGATGAGCCATGCTTCTTGCCACCCCATTTTCTCTTGGAACTCATGAATTCAAGGCTTGTTCTTTTTATGTGACTTCCAACAAGTAATGGTCTCTTGCCCGTCGTCCATATGGACTATCCTCAGGGTCCAGCTATCTGTAAACCTCTGAGATGAGGGTAACATTGCTTGAAGGAAATACTGTGATTTTGACAGAACACTGAAAGGTTCTAGACATGACCAGTAAAATGTACAGCACCAATGTCTTTATTCATCCTAAGAAGGAAATATCAACTCGCTTTTTACCCTTAGCAAAGCCCAAATCAAATCCATTTCTGGGAACTGGTAGTGGAAAATAATTTCTATAAACTCTACATTCCTTGACGTGATACATAAGACAAATCATGCCAGACAATGACGCTATCCACACAAAGCAGCTATGTGCGAGGCATTGCCTAAAGAGATCCACATGCTTACATTTATAACCTTACAAATATCTATATTATTCACGAGAAAACTGAAGCTCAAAGGTATACAGACAGGATTAGAAGCCCAGTTTTCATCTCTCAGTGCCTCTCTTTCCACAATAATGCTGGACTGTTTAATACTTAACATCCAAAAAGAGCTCTTAGCAACAGAAATGTAATGTTTGTTTGCTGAAAATATATTTCAAAATATATAAGCACAACCTTCTTAGTCCACATGTTACTTGTATGTACATGGTTTCAGAATTCACCACTTGGTTCTGGATAAACAATCAGGGAGGGCATTTCTTGCTCCCAATGTTGTTCAGTTGTGTGTAGTTTTTTTTTTTTTTTTTTTTTCCTAGAATTGAGAAGATTGACCCCTCCGGTGTTTTCCTTGTTCGCGTATTGTTTAGGCAGTCATGTTGGTGCAACTTTATGGGTGGAGCTTTTCTGACATTTCTAAGAAATAGACTCTCAAATAAAACTTCCTGTTCCTTAACCTCTGTCTTGATTACTTTTTGATTGCTGGGATAAAAGCACTATGACCAAGGCAACACACACACTTATATGTATGTCTGTACTGTATGTGTATAATTTAATGTGGAGGTCACAGCTTCAGAGGGTGAGTCCATCGATGCATGGTAGCAGGCAGGCCGTTCTGACACTGGAGCAGTAGCTAAGAGCTTCTATCTTGATCCACAAACATAAGGCAAATATATAGAGAGACAGAGAGATGAGAAAGAAACTGAGAGTTCTATCAGCTTCTGACACCTCAAAGCCCATCCCCATTGACATAGTTCCTCTAACAAAGCCACTCCTCCTAATCCGACTCATTTTCACCAACTAGGGACTAAGCATTCAAATATGTGAGCCTGTTGGGGTCATATATTTGAAAACATCACAGGCTTTACAGTACTTCTACGCCTCTTCTGCAATGATTTCTGGGTGGGAGTTGTGTAGTAGATGTGTCAGTTGGAACTGGACATCACAATATTTCTTTCCTCTGAAATTTTTCCATTAGTATTTTCTGTGTTTGTCTCTGTCTGTTGCAAGGAGAAGTTCCTTTGATGAGACATAAAGACTACACTCATCAGTGGGTGTAAAGATGCATATTTAGAATGTACTCAGGTACTATACTGGATTTCTAAAGTGGTGGTTGTAGCTTTCTCCTCAAAGATTCTTGACTAATATCCCTTGGTAGTTAGGAAGGTTTCCTGGTGTGATTTTCTGCTTAATGGGTGAGCTTTAATTTCAATTAGAGAGCTGCTGGTTACACTGAAGATACCACTGGGTTATGATTTCATGATTGTTGCTGTTTGGTGGAGATTACTTTTGGAACTTTAACTTTAAACTTCACAATGTTCATATGTAAAATTTTAAAAATACTTTATTTGAGAGATTTTTGCCCTTTATAAAATTGAAAGGGCTGGCAACAATACAATTACCTGCTCTTTATTAATCCAAGACATTTTACATGAAATTATTTATGTATAGCTGACAATGATGGTTATCTTTCTTTCCAACTGAAATAAAATCTGCATTCCAATTACAAGGAAAAAATAGATCTGAGTCTATTGAAAATGAGATTAGAGCTTCCCACTCATAAGACTCATTTATCTCCACAGGAAAACTGAGAAATCTCAGTATCTCACTCAGCCATATCACAACATATGCAAGGCATCCTCTGCTTCCTTCCTCCAAAGAACAATCTGAATGTTCAGAAAAGCAGGAGAAAGTTCTTGTGAAAGAGGTAGAAATTCCAGCCACACTTAGCATTGTCTTATTCTTTAGAAACCAGGTCTGGGAGAAGGTGCCTTAGAGAACATATTTTTATTAAGTTCTTATTGGGGTGGATGAGTTTGGATGCTGTGATTTCATAGTTTAAAAAATGCACAAGCTTCTCATATCTATAAAATAGCACAATGCCATTCATAAGGTAATACAGGCTGTCTTGCATTTCCTTTACTTCAGTCATCAATATATCTATTGGCGGCCCTTCTGTTGTTGTAGCTGTTAAATTATTTTTCTATCTTAAATGCTACACCGCTAGCACAAAGTACCTCTTAAGCATGCATTACAATAATGTATGACCTTTACTTTATCAGGGTACGCTTTGCATTTGGTTATCTGCTTTCCCCTGCTGCTTTCATTTCTTGCTGGTGGTTTTTGATATGATATTCTGTCTCTGCATTAGGAAACAAATATCATATGAAAGCTTAGGGAAGAAACTATTCCACACCGGCAGTGAGAAAATTCACAAAGGTGGTTTTTATCTGTAATTAATCTTATGGGACAATATCTGAAAGAATGCTTTGAATATAAATAGCTAGTAGGAACAACTTATTCTACAAATCTGTGTATAAAGGAAAACTAGATATCTTAATGTTGATCTATAGGAAACAGGGACATAAAAGGGGGCATTTTTCATGCCAGTTAGTTATGCACTTTTGTAATTTCTTCTCTAAACCACAATTAAACCCTACAGTAGTCACCCTGTGGTCTTCTGTGTCCATCTTCTGATTTGCTTTTCACATATGGAGCTGGAATGTCATCTGAAGTATTATTTATGAACACAGCATTGCCCTGCTTATTGGTGTCTGCTCTTTGTGTAAGTGAGCTGACTGACAGGGGCCTTGTTGTGTGTCAGTGCTTTAAGAAACTGTATTAATTTATAGAAAATGTTTGTGTAATTTTTGGGAGGAAGCAGTGTGAGCAAAATTAAAATATTTATAAATATGGTATTTATAAGCCATTGACATTTTAGACAATATTCTAGCAAATATTTTTATTTCTATATATTACCTTTAAAATATTCAATTTGCATCATATTTACTTAGTGTTTGCAATTGTGTATACTACTTATTTGTATCTAATAACATAAGTATTTAGTTAGTTATAGTCCCAGTCATTTTAGAGATCAACTATTATTGGAAACTGTATTTAAGATATTTTTATAGATTGAAGTTGTTGTTAAGGAAGGTATCAGTTATCAAGCTTCATTATTAACACATTTCTATATAATTATTTCACTAAAATTTCAGTTGTGATAATGTGAAAACACTTTGTATTCAAGCACCTTCTTCCATGTTCTAATCCATCATTGCCTCTGAATTTCTGCACTTGCTTCAGTGGTGAGTTCTATGCTCATGGAACACCTTCTCTGGGCTGGCATGTTGAATTATACCCATTGTTTTTGTCCATTGCCTTCCCAATGTGTATGTGCTCCTTCAGTAAGACCCTATGACACATACTTGACTCAGAACATCTAGAGTTAGGTCAGTGCGCATGAACTGACTTTGTAGAGTGAGGTGGCTAAACTCACATCTTGCCAGCTATCTAAAACACACAAACAACCAAAGTACCAGGGCTCATTTATAGAATCTAGAGAGCAAAGGATGTTATGTCTTTTGGGAAAATGAGGTAGATGAGAATATATGTCTCAGTACATACTTTTGGTTATTATGCGATGTAATAACAGTATTTGAGAAACTGATAGAGCAAAAATAACAGATAAGAGATTAGAATGAAGAAGAAAAAATATGAAGTTTGAGTAAAACAGGTTGATATGTTTCAAAGTTCAGTTTCTCCTCTGAGCAAGCATGCTAGCAGAGCCTTTTGACCCACAGCTTAGACCCTCTCTTTTTCTTACTTGTTTTTGGAGTGGGTTAGTATTTTTTAAAAAAGCAGTGAATAGATAGTTCTGTTTGGGGCTTGTCTTCCAATCATAGGTGTGACGACAAAGTGGACTAGGAACATTTGATGTCCCAAGTGGTTTTGTATGACGAGGTTTCATTATAAAAGGAAGACATTTAAGTTCTGCTCCTTGCTGTGTTCTCAACTATAAAATATCATTGATTACTTTATAACCTCTGCTTCTACACACTAATTCATAAAATGGAAAGGGTTATAATAGCTTCCCTGTGCATCCATGAGGATTTGTGGAAGACTGCAGATCTCGTGTACCCAAGAGGATAATCTCACTCGAGTTTATAGGCAGGCACTTTATAGACCAGACATGGTATCTTTCATTATATGAGAAAGTGCTTTGGGAAGAAACTGAGCATTTATGACTCAGGCTTGTGAGAGACCTCGTTGCCATTTATAACTGTGCCATGGAATAACTTGGACTCATATACAAGTAATTACCCATGATGTCACACACACATACGTGACATCATCTTTTTGAACCTCAGTTTTCCATCTGTTGAATAAAATGTTCTCATAGTCTAAGATCATTTTCAACATCGACTAAAATAATCTGCAGGACAATTCACAAAGCATAAAATTTATTCATACATTATTCTCTGGTTTCTTAATGGTCCTCTATATCTTTAATTCATATACAGAAGAGTTAATTTTTCAGAATATACAAGATCTAGCTGTGGGTCTATCAATTCATTGTTTCCTGTTGTTAGGTGAGCACATACTCTTTAGATTATGGAAGGACTGTGTTCATTATTCAGTGAGGGCTTGTAAGTCTAGAAAATAATCCAGTCCCAAAATGCTGTCACCATGAGATCCATAATTTTCTCTGCCTAATGTTTTAAAAAAACAACTGTGCTTTCATTTTTTTTACTCATGCAGAAGTAGGCAGTGCTCTTTATAGATCATTAATACACTTGTTGAAATGTTGGACACAAATAGCTCATGGAGATTCTATGTGCCATTTCATTTAAAGGATAAATTAAAGGATATAATCATTAAAATTAATTTTAGAAAAAGAAATCCTCAGCAAATATATACAGACTCATATATATGCATATTTGTTTATTTGCAGACTATCTCCTATGTATATAGTTCATCAGAGAATTGATTCAAAATCAGAGATCCTCTCTGAATAAACCATTACTTTTTATGCAATTAGAAAAAGTAAATCTCAATTGGTATTATTTTGTGGCCAGGGTATATTTTTGCATAACACTAGGTCACACCAGAGGCTAGACATTGGATGAAGCATAAAATATTTTATTTCTGAGCTTTACTGTCTTATTTCATTGTTAATTAAGTAATAGCAGACAGTTAATTTCTAGTCCGTATATAGAATTTGTCAGCAGTAAATCTACCTTATGAGGTGTGTGTGTGTGTGTTATGCTGAAGGGTAGGACCTTACACGTATTGAGAAGCACTGTACCACTGAGCTATACCATCAACCATCTTTTATGATTTTAAACAGCAAATACTATTGCATTAATATACAATAAATGCTTTCAGTAGATTTAGCTTACACATAAGAATTCCTTATTAATTATGAAATACACATTCACCATATTAAAAACCACACGAAATAAGAAGCTTGAAATAGAAAAAAAAGTCCCCTTCTTGTCTCCTTTTTCTCTGTTGTCATATTTTTCCATGACATTGTTTGGTTTCCAATTGTGCTATTCTCTATTATTTTCTTCAGCATAATTCAAATTATATGATTCTCATGGGAAAATTAGAAAAAAGAAATTTTTAAGAAGGGTGGAGAAAAATATATTAGTTACATTCATACAGAGTATTTCTGCTACTTGATAGCTCTAAAATTATGTTTATAATACCCCTGCTCCATATTCTTTGAGTCTCATAAGCAAGTTTAAATCTAAGCCAATATATATACATACATACATATTCAAAGTCAGTCTGAGCTTTGGGACAATGTCCACAAATGTCACAACAGAAATATTCTTTTTGCAGCTGAGGTTGCCTAGAACTCCAAGATGAGCATTGGCATATTTGGAGTCAGGTGTAGCATACTTTTGGAGTCAGAGATGACCATCACCTTATTGAGTTACCGCACAGAGAAAAAATATGGAGCTTGATGTGCTTTCTATGATAAGAGCAATAATCAGACTCACAACTGCTATGTTTTCATCTACAAACACTAACACATTGGGAAATAAAGTTTCCTGATGAATAATTAAAAGATGGTGTCCTGGCTGGGCATGGCAATGCGCTCAGGTATTCCTAGTATGTGGAAGGATAAGCCAGGTGGATTTCTGTGGATTTTGAGCCAGTAAATTACACTATACATATTTTAGAGAAGATATAAGTAATCTGCCTATCTATTCACATGAAAATGATACTGTCTAGATTTAGTGAAAACAGGAGTTCCCTGCCACTTTCAGTGATAGCTGTTTCTATTCATCAATCTCTCCAGATCAAGCAAGAGCAAGATGGCTTGGCCAGTGAAGTAGACTCATGTAAAGCCTGTTGTTCCCCAGAACCAACAGATGATAGGAGAGAAACAACTCTAACAAGTGCACTCTGCCCTCCATATGTGCACTTGTAGTTATGTTAATAGAGATAGGTGTTACAGAACCTTTCTTCCTGTCAAAACTACTTAATATTTTGGTAGTTCAAAAGAAAACAGAGCCAAACTTCATAATGCAGCTCCATTACTTCAACAGAGCATATATGTTACAGGTGTCAATATTTAGATACCAATAAAGTAAGCTCACCCATGACTGCCTGGAGTAAAAGAAATTAAAACAGAATCCCTGCTCTATTTTTATCCTGGAAAAAAATACGAGAGCAAATTAGCATACTTTTTTGTTTTGAGACATGGTCTCATTCAGCTGTTTGGGCTTTCTTGAAATCTATTTTATAGTCCAAATTAGCCTCTAATCCACAGCAATCCACATGCCCCATTCTCCTTAGCACAAGGATTACATTTAGGGCTGACATACCCAGCTAAACTACCATTCCTTTAACCATTTAACAAGAAAATCTGTTTACATCAATTGGAGACATGTTTAACCGATTGTCGAAGTTAGATTTTGTAATATCATTAAGTTGAATTTTTCTTTAGACCTTCTTAATAAACTGCAAAAGATAAATCATTCATAACTGAGTTATGTTTGCAGCATCTTTTCCTCTGTTGAAAATACTTGGAGATTAACATGATTCTTTCCAGAGATTCACCTTCAGTTTCATTTGTATTTTATGTATGTTCTGTGTTCTGTCTATGTTGGTTTTTCTCTCACTATCCATAGAAAACTTATGTAGTGTTTTTACATCATTTGTATTGCATACCAAATATTTCCTCTAAAAATAAAAACATTAAAGGACATTGGAATTTGTATGTGTTCATAGAATTTGAAAAATATATTTTTATGTTCTTTATATTACATGTAAGGTCTAGATAGAAGTTTTACGATGGTTAAGATTAAATAAAACAAAATAAATCATATATGTATGCTTTAAATACCATCTGATTTTCTACCTATTACATTTACAAAAAAAGACATGTCATTTGATTTCAGATCATCTTTATTAAGAAAGATGCTACATGAAGTAACAGGCATCTGACCTTTAGGACTATGGAGCTTATGATCCCCTCTGTTTAGCTTCCAATCTTATAAATTATCTTACATATTCACTCCTATCTTCACTGCTTCATTTTTTGTTTGTTTGTTCATTTGCTTTGTGTTTCAAGAGCTCTTTGTGTAGCTTTGGCTGGCCTGGACTCGTTTTGTAGACCAGGCTGGCCTTGAACGAATAGAGATCTGCCTGTCTCTGCCTCCCTGAGTGCTGAGATTACAGGCGTGTGCTGCTGTACCCAGATCCTTTACTACCTTCTTTATTTGGCACATTATTTTTATTTTCTTTTTTTTCCATTGGAATAATATTTATGAAGTAACTAAATCCTGAAGAGAAGTCAGCATATGAAGCTGGGATGCTTATCCCCTGACGTTTTAATACCATTACTAAAGAGTTTTTTCCTAATTTTATTTTTATTAGTTACAGTTTATTCTCTTTGTATCCCAGCTGTAGCCTCCTCCCCATCCCTCCCAATCTCATTCTCTCTCCCTCTTCTTCTCTTATGCCCCTTCTGCAGTCCACTGATAGGGGAGGTCCTCCTCCCCTTCCATCTGACCTTAGTGTATCAGGCGTCATCAGGACTGGCTTCATTGTCTTCCCCTGTGGCCTGGTAAGGGTGTTCCCCCTTCAGGTGGAGGTCATCAAAGAGCCAGTCCTTGAATTCATGTCAGAGACGGTCCCTGTTCCTATTATCATTATTTTTATTTTCATTGTCATTAGTTGACCGGAAGTCTTGACTCATAAGCAGTGTTTATGTTATTTTAGTTAAATCTCAAGAATCTTCTCAAACAAATATTGAGATCAGTCAGCTCAAATCAATTATATTAGTACTGATAGATTCAGTCAAATATGTAAGGGCAAGTAGTATTTATTCACATATTCCAAGTGTCCTCTTCAATTCACTATAAAAGAATATGCCATTTATTTTCTTATCTGAGACCTTTTCTCTAACTTTCCTGTACTACTGCAAGCTGTGAGTTCTTGTTTAATGACATTGGGTAGATTTTAAATAAATAACAAATTTGTTGTATTATTTAGCAGTGTTAATCCATAAAATTGAACTGGAGAGAAATTTGTTTTCTCTGTTTCATTGTACAGATATAGGATGGGACTTTGTGTGCGAGGTATTGTGAAAACAATGGAAATATAGTAAATACTTTGTTGAGAAATTACAAGGAAAACTACTAATTAAATAGGTAGCTTTTAAGGCTAATGCTTATTTCTAAGGGTTGTGTTTCAGGAGCTGTGAAGTATGTAGTCTGATATTTTAACTTGAATATATCATGGACTGCCTCCCACACAAACAATGTTTTTGATAAGAACATTCCATTAATGAGTGATGGTTGACTAGATAAGATAGGATGAGATAGGCAGGGGAAGAGTGTCTCACATGAGAGAAATGACAGATGAAAAGGCCCAGAGGGAAGGAGAGTTGAAGAAAACCTCAAGGGAGAGCAAGTGAGATGAAGCAGTGGGCATAGTAAGGGACCTGAGAGGATACCGGTACACCATTAATGGGCAAAGATTTGGCCCTAAAGGCAATGGTAACATATTTATTCATGCTGTGCTTAGGTATTAGTTGATGTGTTGTGAATTAAGCATGTAAGAAACATAATTATTACACAAAATCACATACTTCACATTTGCCCTGGACAAAAATATTAAGCTTTTGCATATAGCTAAAAAGCACAAATACAATAGAGTTGGAATGTTTTGCTATGTATATAATTTTTTCTTTTTCTTTTTTATTTATATTTTTATTAATTACATTTTATTCACTTTGTTTCCCACCTGTAGCTTCCTCCATCCTCCTTTCCCAATACCACCTTCCCTCCCTCTTCTCCACCCATACCCTGCCCACAATCCACTGATAGGGAAGGTCCTCCTCCCCTTTCTTCTGATCCTAGTCTATCAGGTCTCATCAGGAGTGGCTGCATTGTCTTTCTCTGTGGCTTGGTAAGACTGCTCCCCACCTCAGGGGGAGGTGATCAAAGAGCTGAGAAAGAAATTAGGGTATATCATTTTTTAAAGAGTATCAGTTTACCAAGAATATATTATGAACTACAACTTTACAACATTTAAACGATTACATGATCCAGAGAAATACAACTCAATATTGTCATTAAATATATATGATTCAACCTTGTTTTTATTTTAAATGGAATATTAACGTGTGAAAACTTTTTGGTCATATACACATTTGAACAACACATTGAAATGCTCCAAATGGTAGCTCTTTCATCCTTCTCCAAAGGTGTATCAACTACGTTAGGGTAGGCTTATTGTGGTAAGTATAATACATCAGAACATTAGCACAAAAAGTGAAAACCCCTTATAAATAATTATAAATCTGAGAGAAGGGTATGTCTGTTTTATTCTCTAGCCAAATACTTCAGGCTTTCTATATAGGTAACATTATAATTTAACTTTTCTTTTAACTATTAATCCTCATTCAAGCTATTGACAAAATGCCTCAGCTCCAAATTCTATTTAATTTTCATGAAATAGAAAAATTCTTCCTTTAATATATACTCCTGAGTACTGACAGCAGCCCTGACTTCCTAAGCGCTTTCTTGATCAAGAAAACACTCAACTATTGGCAAGAATGACTCAAGGTCAATATAACCAGTGTTTCCAACAGACAATGTTTTCTATTCAGAGAAGCAAGACTTTCACTTAGTTCCGATCTGTGGCTAAGAGTCTGTTTACAGCTTCATTTGTACATTAAGCTCTTACACCTTTTTAAAGAAAATAACATAATAGTATGCAGGGGTTTGAGTATACAAATACTCAAATTGTATGTCCTCAAATACTATATGCTTCAGCATGCTGAGCTTTTAATGACACTGAAGGACACTCAAACGTTACTTTTGTCAAAGCCTTTCCTAACACATATTTGGATGATATGAGATATACTCTCTGATAATGTGCAAGTGATTGATGAACCAATTTTGGTGGAATACACAGGAACTGTTTGGACTTTGTGGTTTTCTTAAATGAAACGAATAAGGAAATATGTTGTCTTAATAGAAAATAAAGTATGCTAGGCCTATTTGAGATGCTTCAGTGTGCCAAAGATGGTGTTAAGTTTGGTGTTCATAAATTACTAATCTGGAATAAGAGGTTGAATGTATTTTGAAAACTTAAACCTGTTGTAGCTGAACATGTTTAACTAGTTAATAAGAAACATCAAAAAGACAAAACCCTGAGGTCAAGGGTCATTTATTTTGTAAAGCTATTATATGCTGTTTAAATTGGTTGTTCGGGTCTGTCTATAACATAAGTTTAATAACCTAGCTCAAATTGCAGATTTCTAATTTTCAATTAACATAGGAATAATTTTGTTTGCTAAAATAAAATAAATGAATGAATGACAAGTCTGAAACATGAAATGTTTTAGGTAGAGCTTTTTAAAATTCCAAATTTCAAAAAATCATGTGGCAACTGTATAGCTCAAGCTTTAAGTATTAACTTTTAACCTTTGACCTTACAGATTTTAACCAATGAAATGTCTCTTTAAACTTTAAAGGAAACAATGATAACGAGCGCCTGGCGATTGCTAGACAGCGAATTCCATATCGACTTGGTCGAGTAGTTGATGAATGGCTACTCGACAAAGGTAAAAACATTGATTAAAACTTCAAATAAAAAAATAATTTGAACATAACCAAGTAGTACTTCATTGTAACACTAATAAACATAAAAATTAAATTTTCCGTAAAACTAAATTAAAAACAAATTTAAAACAGTAAAATGTAGATAGTAATATTTGCATACCTTGTATAATAATTTCTATACATTTTTAGAAGTACCAACGGTTTAATAATCTTACCCAGTTAACTTAAGGTTAAAGGGACTGTTAAATATAATCCACTAACTCTATGAAGGTACTCAGAGCAAGCACTAACCAAAAATGATAAATCATTTGTAGATTATATCCATGTTCTAGCCTCTAAATTATTAACTAAAATATATGTAGTTCGGATATCTTTATCATGGTCCTGAAAAAAAACAAAACTCTTTGTTTAAACTCTAGGAATCTTAAATAGAGGGCAATATAAATTGCCATTCAAAATGAAGTCCCTTTAACGTTTGCAAGCTTCTGAGAACATTTGGGAACAAACCCTGACTAAAACTGAAGTTAAAGTTGTGTGCATGCTTTATGAGCAGAGAGAACTTTGCTCTCCTGGGAGTCTCCATTTGATGATAATGGTACTGTTGCTAGGATTGTTTGATGGAAATGTGCCATGATTTCTCCATTGGTTTGTGTATCATTACTGAAGCCGCTTTTTACATCTGAAGCTATTTTTTTTTCATTTTATTTTGTTCTGTTTTGATAGATTTGCTGAAAGCCAATCAGAAAAATATTTTTGAAGCTTTTTTTTTCTTTCTTTCTGACAAGCTCAGTGTAAGTCATTCATTTCCTTTCAGTGTGATTGCCAGGAAATATAGTTGAAATAACAATGGATTATTGCCTTCCAAAAAATAAACATTTCTAAATAATATCACATAGAGATGTATGGGCATTGCGTGAGTTATGAAATTTTTACAATAAAATTTAAAATTAGACTTTAGCTCTTACTGATTAGTTTATATCAGAGGTTATTTCAGGATAACAAATATTTGAAATGTTAGATTTGTCATGCCTTTAAATTTAGCAATTTAAATTTGAGAGACCAACAATAAGCTCTTGAGGCAAAGGAAAAAAGGATCTACTAAAAACTGATTTGTAATATTCATGTTTGATTGGTCTTTTAGCAAAAGCACTACATTTCTAATACGTTGAAATTTTATAAGTATTTGCCAGTAATTATGCATTTCATGGACACCTCATTTCTAAGCAATGAATTATGAGTCAAACGCCTCTCTTGTAGTTTATTGCTCTCATTATCCACCCCATAAAAGATCTGTTTTATCATCCTTTGTAGAATGTAGAGTTTACAATCAACATTTTTGCATGTATGTAATATTATTTTTACAGGGCGTCAGCTCACAATCTTCAATAGCCAAGCAACCATAATAATTGGCGGGAAAGAGCAGGGCCAGCCCTTCCAGGGCCAGCTCTCTGGGCTTTACTACAATGGCTTGAAAGTTCTGAATATGGCAGCAGAGAACGATGCCAACATCGCCATAGTGGGGAATGTGAGGCTGGTTGGTGAAGTGCCTTCCTCTATGACAACTGAGTCGACAGCCACTGCCATGCAGTCAGAAATGTCCACCTCAATCATGGAGACCACCACAACCCTGGCCACCAGCACAGCTAGGAGAGGAAAGCCCCCCACAAAAGAACCCATCAGCCAGGTGAGTTCGTGCATGTCATTCTTGCATTTTGGATCTGTGATCACAAAAGCGGCCTCTTTCTGCGCACGTGACTTTTCTAAGCAGACTTTGGTTTCTGATCTCATGTGCTTGTGTTTCTTGAAAAGGGTGTACATGTTCCATCATATATCAATATGATATGTATGTATGTTGTTGAGACAAGTCTGCAGACAAAAAAGGCTCAGTATTGGTTCATTAGATGCTGGTTTGCTTAGATAACTTTGGGGGGCATCTGTTAATTATGCAAAAATGTTACTTTTTATGGTTAGCAAACAAGGGAATTAATGGCATTTTGAAAGGTTTTATTTATTTATGCTTAGCAATGCATCAAAATAAAAGTTGTTTCGTATGATACGTAATTAATCACACTTAGATGGATTTACTTTAATGACTTTGTTACTAAATTTTGTGTCTGCAACTTTTGAAAAATACAGTTTTTAAATGTGACATTGGTACAATTTGCAAGTTTACAAATTGAATAGTAAAATACTTATCGATTGACTAGATGATGTGCTGATTTAGTCATTGGCATTCCCTCAGAGAACAGTGACAAAGATGCTATTGTTGCCGTTGAAATACTGCTAACTGATATGAGGTCCTTATTGATATTTGCAGTCTTTGCACATATTCACTTATTAATTCTTTCAGAATTTTCTGTTTTTGCGATTCAAGATTGGTGGCTTCAGTTTGCTTTCAATAATTAATGTCTTCAGTAGGTATCAAATATTTTTCCAATACGTAATTCTTACTTATCTAAGAAACTGTATTTCAAAGGGGGAAACAAATGACAACAAAAGTCTTTAGAAATGCTTTGGATGAAGTGTTTGAAACAGATGATCAGATTTGGAAAGAAAACACTAGAAAGCAAGTTCTGTTTGTTTTAGTACTCTATCATGTCATTAAGATATGTATCTAAGATAAAAAGATGTTTTGAATTTTACTTTGAATAAGATGGAATGACAGGAAATGAATAAGAAATAGAAGAAATAGGCACTTAACCAAATGAAGAAGAAAATTGACCAAATATTGAAATATAAATTTATAAATGTGGTGCAGTACTATATTGTATATTTTTAATATATTCTTTCTGCTTTCTTTACCTCATTTGGATCTTTTTATTTGCTTCTGGCCACAGAGTAAAGTGGGCTGTGTCATAGGACATTTTCTAATGCTGATTTATTGATCACTGATAACTGCCCACATGGACAGTTGTTGTTCTGGGCATGAAGACATAAACATAAGTTCCTACGACTATGACATTAATTTTAGTGGGAATATTTACTTGGAAGAAGAACATTTTGTTGAGTGTTTGTACTGTGCTTGAATTTATGCTATTGCTGATGACCTAGCACTTACCTCCTTGGAGAAAGACCTGTGACTTTAGACAGAGTCTTGCTTGCTCGTGCTGCTGAAAAGCCTTTAGTTGTGTTTAATTAGGAATTTGTTGCTGTTCACCTGATAAGGACCAACATCCCGAGGTAAACCTGAAACAGGAGAAGCAAATGTAAAATAACTCTCAAAATATTTATTTTACATATTTTTCCAAAACGAGTGTTCAAGGGTATTATTCAGAATTGAAAATGTTTCCGTAAATACATCTTGAGGTAGTTCAGTTTTTTTATACTAAGCCTGTATCATTGTTAATTAATTAACTAAATTTTTTACATAAGCCTGCATGTATTTAAATGAAGGAAAATGTAATTTGTGAAGTATTATCCGTATATATAATATCTGTATGTAAGAAAAAGTACGTGTACAAACAACTCTAAAGACAAATATAAAGATATCAGCATTTTGTGAAATCCATAACACAAAGAAAAAGGGTTTAAGTACATGATAGTTGCCAATGAAGAAAGTCTATCATAGTTATTCAAATTTCAAGGGCAACAGTGGTTTTAGAAGAATTATTTTTAATAACTGTATAATTTGTTTCAAATTTTTATCTCAAAATTGAATATGAGGACATTACTGATATATATCAAGATATATAGTGTTTCACTGATTAAAATAATACAAGTATCCTACAAATTTAATGAGTGATTTGTAATACAAATCTCAGGTTTGAAAATTTTACTTACTTATAAAAGATTAGGTGAAACATCTGTCATTAAACTTTATCCATAGTGACCACATCTGCCTGCTTTTATCAATTCCGTCTCTATATTGTGTACTAAAGGAGTCATTTCATTTTTCTAAAGCCATACTGAACTGTTTTTCTTTCAATCAACGTATATTTTCCTCAGTGATAACATGGAGCCACTAATGTGACAATGACAATGACTTATGGGTAGTGGCATGTTTTAGAAATGTAGAAACAGATTTTTGGTCTAACAGAATTAAATTGGAATCGCTTCAAATGGGCGACTTTATTTAGCTATCCTGCAGGACAAAAACTGGGTGAGAAATGTATTTCAGGTGTCATAGAATTGGTGAATGCAGCAGTATTCAAAATATCCCATCTACATTCCCACTTAAAAGTGAATGTGCCTAATGGTGGGACCTAGAAACAATCATCCTGAGAGAGGTATCCCAATAGCAGAAAGACACATATGGTATATACTGACTTATATAGACCCATAAGATAGGATAAACATACTGAAGTCTATACACCTAAAGGAGATAAACAAGAAAGAGGACCTGGGGTAAGAGGATGAATCCTCACTTAGAAAGTCAAATGGGATGGACATTGGATGTAGGAGAAAACAATTAACAGGACAGGATCCTACCACAGAGGGCCTCTGAAAGACTCTACCTAGCTGTGTATCAAAGGAGATATTAAGATTCATAACCAAACCTTCCACAGAGTGCAGGGAATCATATGAAAGAAGGGGGAGTTAGTAAGACCTGGAGAGGACAGGGGCTCCACAAGGACCAAATATATCTGGGCACAGGGGTCTTTTTTTAAATTAATTTATTTATTTTTATATCAATCACAGGTTAGGTACTTTGCATCCCAAGCGTAGCCCCCTCCCTCATTCCCTCCCACTCTTCCCCTCCCTCCCTCATCTCCTCCCCGCCCCCTCCAAGTCCACCAATGGGGGAGGACCTCCTCCCCTTCCATCTAACCCCAGCCCATCCTGTCTCCTCAGGGCTGGTTACCATGTCCTCCCCTGGGATCTAGCAAGTCTGTCACTCCCCGGCATGTATGGGGGAGGGTCA